>CAJVPZ010002653.1:0-12078 GCA_910592135.1 Racocetra fulgida | reverse complement strand
CCGGGGGGTACAAATCAAATTTTTATCATGTGAATTGTAAGATACCCGGGTACCTTATACGGCGTTTTACGGTAGTACGTTTTTGAGATGATATAGCCAATTATGGTGTTCAACACCATAGGTGCATTTTAGTAGCGTTGACTGTTTATCAGATATACTAAGTAAAAATGCTCAGCATACAAAAAAACATTTATTTGCACAAACATTTATTGCAAAAAACTAATTTAAACTCAAAAATTTTGAAAAAAGTTTTTATATAAAGTTATATAGAAATTCTACATTACGTCAAAATGACTGCGATGACGGTCACATTTTAATCGAAAGAACGAAGTATGAGTAATTCGAAGTACAGTAATTCGAACATATCATAGTCTTTTCTGTGAATCCGACTTTCGTTTTGGTTAGATCGATCCTTCTCACCCTGCCAATACTAAAGTGCTATTTGATTAGAATGGCCTGTTGGGACGACAGCCGCAAGGAAAGTAAGATCTGACAGGTTAGGAGGGTGCAGGGCTATATGGGGAATAGACTAGGAAAACCCCTATCTGAAAGTAAGTATCAGACGGTGATTTTCCTAGTCCATTCCCCATATAGATTGGGAAAGTGGCCCGTTGGATGACAGTGGCATTATGAATCGGAAAAAAAAATGTAATCGATTAGTTGGTTGAATCTATTTTTTTAATAATCGATTAAAATCGATTATCGATTAATCGATTAGCTTGTTAGTTGATTTATTTGTTAAAAAAAAAAAAATTAGCTAAAATTAATATAATTTTAAAGTAATTTAACAACAATACTGAATATAAGTAATAAAAATTTTATTAAAAAATTTAATCGATTATTGCGGTATGTGAAATTTGAGATCGTTAAAAAAAAAGTAATCACTGATTTCCGATTTCTTCAACATTTTTTTTGAGTTTTTGACTTGACAAAATTTGCGCATTTATTATGATTGAATATTTTAATTCGCAATTCCTATTTCTGCAAATATATTACAAATGATGAATATGCAAATTTTATTTCCATAAAAATAATAAAATTTTTACAAAATAATAACTGCACAAATTTTGTCTTGAAGAAATCGGAAATCAGTAATCAGATTACTTTTTTTTTATTATAATAATGTGTTAGTAGTGAGCGATGGCAGTCACATGGAGAATGTTTTTGCAGGAAAGTTTAAACTACATAGCACATTTGGCTTGAAAAGGGCAGCGTAGATTACTCGATAGCAAGATATGCAAAATGAGAGTAAAACAAATGTTTTTAATGTCGCGACTGTAATGGCGGTCTGTCAGATGTTATTATTTTAGTCGACGGAAGTAATAGAAGTAATACCTGACTGAATTTACAGTAAGCCTTGGAATTAGACTGTCTTGTATTGGGTACGGGCCAAATCCCGACAGGTCATAATGATAATCTGACAGTTAAAATCCAAACAATTGAAAATTCTAATCCGTACTATTTTACGTCATGCTGCCACACCAAAATTTGTGATAGACATGACTATTTGATTAAAGCTTCGGGTTGGGATTATGATGTATTTTATAGTAAAATTACCCTCTAACATTTTTTATTAATGCCCAAAGATAGGTTTAAACAATCGTTACTTATATTTTTTTCTCTTCAATGTCGATCAAAATATACAACTTATTGACTTTATATTACGTGATTGGACACGATCCCACTATTTGGGATGCTAAAATTCTGACTATCTGGATTTTTGACTGTTCGAGATTTTTGATTGTCAGGATCTTTTTATCGGGATTATGACCTGTCGTGATTCTGACCCAACCCCTGTATTCTAATACGCATTAAATAGCAAGTAATTTCAATCATTCAACTGAAGTAGCAACTACAGAAGGTAACTCCGGTCACGATATTAACATCAAAAAACGCTATATCTTAACAGCTAGCCATGTAATTAGTGGTCGATTGCTCTAAAACTTCCAATCTTTAAAATTTTTGTAACTTTAATCCAAATTTTAATACAAATGTAGAATTAACACTACTGGCGTGACTTAATACTAAATACTAGTCAAAAACGAAATTAACTTTGACTAAACATAAGATGTTCCTCGCTCCTCACCGGACATTATATACCATTGCATCAAGATTTTTTTAATTTTAATTTTATTGATATTGATGTACATCAGCTAATAAATTGCAATATTAGAATTACTATCCAAAACCCTAACTTTAAATATTCATCATATAAATTCTAAATTGATAAAATACATCTCAGCAATTGGTTTACAATTAGTTTTTGGAAAGTTTGGGTCAAGGACTTTAATTGTATATATGCTAAATATGATATAAAGAACAAGCTTATAATACATATAAACCCAATGGTTTTTTCATAATTCTCCAATGAAAAATAAATTATTAAAAGTGCCTATTCAAAATTAGGTAACCCTTTACTCTCTTAAATTCATTTAGCCCACTACTTTATAATGACTTGGTGGAGCGCATCTCCTTCTTAGGATTTTAACAATATACAATGGAATACTACTAACTGCTGTTATGACCGCTACTTTCCAAACAAAAACCCATGTTAAAATAAACGATAAATCTATTTTTAAGAAAATAAAACTACGTTAGATTGTGCAATAACGAAATTATATTTAATAAGTAAACTCTTACCAAAATAAGTCGGTAAGAATGCCATAGAAACAATATATATGGCAAATGTTACAATTTCTGATACAATCATGAGATAATGCCTTTACATGCAAATAATAATTTTTTTTGTTAAGTATACATAAAATAATAAATATAGTTTTCAAAACAAAATGCTTGATTTATACCATGTATTGATTTCCAGTGCAACCATCAACAACTCATTGAAAATCAAAGCAGTAAATGAAATGGCGACAATATTCACAAACTCATCCTCAAATAATAGAATTGACATGATCATTATGGCACCACCTATACATATTTATAATTTTAGTTGAATATATATGAAAATAGAATAACAGATAAGTTATCACTTGTTATACCTTGGTAAACACTAATCATTAACCATTGAAAGAAGGTCTTCAGAGATAAGGAACGTCCCTAAAATATTATAATATTTAATGTTTCCATATTAACCGATTAAATTAATGTTAAATTAATAGATAAGTTAATATATACCTTGGTTAGTTCTTTATATAATTCAGGAAATTTAAATGCTGTCTCTTCTTTCACATCCCTATCTAGTACCAGAGAGAATACAGGTGCCATTGTGTAAGCAGTAGAATATCCCACAATTAACCATCCCTATTTTAAAATATATATAAATTAATTATAGATTACATTATATAAGCTATGAAAATTTATTGCAAATCATGATTTTTACTTGATAAAGTGCAATTGGTGCAAAAAAGAACAATGCAGAAAATACTGCTTGTATAACTGATATTATTAACCCACGATGAATAACAAACTGAGATAGTTTGGCAGATCGTTTATAGCTGTTTCTACCATGCCATACTATATTAAAAAGATTGTGTTAAAGATTCATGGAGGTAAAAGATATATATACGTAATTTAAGAAAAGTAAACCTATACATACATAGCAATTTAGTTAAGTAACTAAATTGTGTTATGGAAAAATCTGCCGCCAATGAAGCTTGCCTTCCTTCTTTTCCAACTATTCCAACTCCTATAATTTTTATGTGCAATTCAATAAGCGTAAATATATAGATGTAATAAAAATAATGGCTTTATAAAACTTACCAACATGAGCTGCTTGAATCATACTAACGTCATTACCACCATCTCCTATGCAGCATACTCTCTTCCCCGTGAAATCAATAATGAGTTTCGTAATATCAGCCTATACAAAAGACCATATAAATAAATATTCTTAAAATAGAAATAAACTTTTTTATGAGCTTTTTGTTACCTTTTGAGTAGGTGAACATCGACAAGCTACAACAACTGGTAAGCGTACAGCTATTTCGATGAATTCATTTTTATAATGTTCCATATAAAACTATAATATCTTATAATTAATAAATATTATTATGCGCAGTATGCACTATATATAGTTTATACCTGAATTGAAACCCCATCAATCACTAGACAAGCATCTTTTTTGCTTTGCATGATATCTAATTGCTCCAAAGCTTCATGTGGAGAGGTCACTTTGATTTAAAACAATAATAATAAATGAAAAATTATGAAGTCTCAAAACTAACAACACAAATATTAATCTAACAGATTTAATTTAACCTACCTCGTGATACTTGATGTATATTTTGGTTTCGCGATACCAGCTTTGATGAAACGGCAATGCATGTAGCTGTCTCAATTTTATCTCCTAAAGTTAATAATAATTATTAAATACCAAAAATGAATGTATTGTTGAATTTTTATAGAATATTCACTGACCCGTTAACATCCAAATTTTTAACCCTGCATTTCTCAAAAGTTCTAACGTATTTTTTACGTCATCTTGAAGTTTATCTTCTACACCGGTTACACCCAAAAGTTCTAAATCTTGTTCTAAAAGTGAAATAACTACTGATTGTTCTTGAGCTTTACGATCAGTTATGCTCACTTTTGCTTCATTAAACCTATAACATGAAATTATTTAATACAATAGAAAATTTTATATAAATCTTATTTGAATGACATTACATACCTGTCTTGAAACTCAGTATATGTATCTTCAGATAACCTCCTACGTGCAATTACCAATGTTCTCAACCCTTCTCTAGCCATATTGTCACATTCTTCATCCAACCAATCATTATATTGTACAATTTTACTCATCACAACATCTGCACCCTTTTGATAAAACATTATTTCCCCAGTAACTTTATCTTTCACTATAATACCCATTCTTTTAGACTCACTTGTAAATGGGAATGTCTGAAGGATTGAATATTCTAGAATTTCACCATCCGCTGTACGAAGGTGTATTTCATTCATATCTCGAAAAACCAGTGTAAGCCCAACTTGTTCAGTCCAACTAACAATAGCAATTTCATCTGGAGAAGACGCTTGGTATGCAATTGCATCACTATCTGGATCAATAACAGGTGTAACCTAAAATATAAAAAACATTGAATTTATAAATGAAATAAGTAATACTATCTATTTGCATAATCCAATCTGCACGCTACGCATTACAAAGCCTTACATTATGACATAACGCGAGAGCTAATACAATATCCCTAACTCTAGAGGACATGTCTCTGCGGCCCTTTCCAGTCATAGTTGCAGAAGGACCAGATGCTACAGGTTATAAGATTAAAATAGGATTAAACAAATGTAAATATAATCAATTAAAGAAACTAACATTACCTTTTGCCTTTCCGAACGCAGCTGCGAGTTGAGTCGCAACTTCATCCATTGATTCAATATTGTATGCCATTGTTCCCATGTGAAGTTTCTTAAGTTCCATATCTATGATCGAAATAAAAATTAATTTTTGAATACAAAATTATGAAAATTGTTAATTTAAATGATTTGTGATTACCATTTTTTGTTAGAGTGCCGGTTTTATCAGATAATAGATATTCGATTCGACCCAATTCTTCAGGTATCGTACTAGTACGAACGATTGTGTTTGGTATTTCTTTATCGTTCATCATTTGATATGCATAAACAGATTTACCCATATCTAAATTAACACGCAAACTGAAAGAGAATAGCGATATTAATTCACATGAAATAATTAAATACCATATCCTATCACAAATAAGCACCATTTTTTCGCTATGTTAAATTTTATATGTTTAATAAAACTGCTTCACTAGATTTTGCTAAACTGAGGGTAGTGCTTATTCACGAGGGGTGCTTATACGCGGTAGGATAATGAAAAGAAATTAGAAAACTTACCCAATTGGAATAATAGATGAAAATATAATCAAAAACCGGAATAAATAAATATACCAGAGACCACGAAAACCATTTAACGCGATCAACATTATAGACAACACCAAAGTCACGATAAAAAGAATCTACCACCCACAACATATGAAGTATATTTTTTTGTTAACAATAATGCAACATATTGAATTTATAAATATCATGTTTGAAATTATTCAAACTTTAATGACCTTAGAAAGATTATTAATTTCGTGATCCAATAATCCAGTCTTTGTTTCTGGATGACTGGTATTCATTACTGCTCGCGTATCTCTGCCAGTATATATCACAAATCCGATAGCAGTACCTGATGCAAGTACTGTATTCATCCATAAAGTGTTTTCCACATTAAGCGGTTCAGTTTGAGGTGTCTAGTAATGAAAATTTGCCAATAAATTTCGGAATAATCTAAGTTTAAGGCCATACAAAGTGAATTCATTGGTTCTTATAATCTTGCCAAGTCAGTTTCGTAAACTATCGAAAACCAATTTTATGCTATGTAATTTCAGGTGAAGATTTCTATAAATATACATATCTAAAGTATTCACCTACCTTAAGTTACTACTTTAGATATATGAAGTTGCATCTAACTAAAATTAACCTCTTCATGCATGCACTTAATAGTAATTTTAGCCAAGTGATATTTAGATATCAAAAATAGTAACTCTAGATAAGTAACTACTTGCAGATACAAAATATATATATATAAGACAAATCAGAAAATTTTTATATAATCAATGAAGTTTCCATGTCACTTTAAATTTTATGAACCAAGAAATTTAATTCTGTATGGCCTAAGAGATAATTTATTATTTTTAAACTTACTACACTGTTAGGTATTTGTCTCAAAAAATTACCGATAAAATTGTGAATATCTTTTGATGGAGCATCAGCTAACACAAAAAATTGTCAATAATGTATTAATAATAACTATACACTCATTAAAACACATACCATATATTTCAGCGTCGATTGATAATAAGTTTGAATCAGTATGCAACTTTTGGCAATATGGAACAGCAAGTCTGATGAAATATAAAGAATAAATTATATAAACATCATTACTCAATGATACCAAATTATAAGTGAATTTTTGTAATAACATACCTCAGTTTCCAGTCAGTTTCACCATCTAATTGGTCTGTCCTAATGAAACAAGCACCGCTCGTTTCAGTTGTACGAAGTAATATTAAATCAGCAGGAACCTAAAACATAATTGATCCAAGTTAAACATACGAACAATAATAACAATTAAAATGTTATTATAGTACACACTCTTTGATCTTTGTGAATTATAACCAAGTCGCCGACTCGAATCTTCGAGCTTGGAACATTTTTTAAGCCATCCCTTGTCAATATCTGATATTTTTGTGAATTATTTTCCTGGTCTCTTTTATACCGTTTCCAATCATCGTATGCCTCCTTTCCCATTGTAACAAGAATAACAAAACATAGTGGTCCAAAATACGTAATGATGTAACCTAAATAAATGATAAATCTAAGATTTATTGAAACATCAGGCTATTGCTAAGAAAATTATCTAAATTCACTTGCCAATTTTCAAAGGAGGAATAAATTGAGATAGTGCCACCAAGAGAAAGTATAAATTGATAAATATATGAAACTTTAAGATAATAAAGATGACATAAGTATAAAATCATAATTCGATATCTGAATAATTAAATTTCAAAGGTATTGCTTACTTGTTCATAAAATACCAACGGGAAAAAGGTTATTAAATTGTATTTTTGGTTACGGATAACATTGGGAGGATATTTTTTCTTTATTTTATCTACGATATTAAATAAAGTTATTTTACGAAAATTACATATGCAAAAAAAAATATATATTTAAATTAAATTACTTGAGACATGAAATGAAATTGTCCTTGATTTTGCATTTGGAGCTCTCATATTTGAGAGCGGAACATCAGATGAAGATGATGGTAGGTTACGACGTCGATATCTTGATGATGAGGAGCTTTCCTGAGGAAATTATTATAAACAAAATATTTTAATTAGAAAAATCAACAAGTTTACAATTGTTTTTAGATATAAAAAAGTTGGCAAAGGATTAGAAAGTCTTCTACTCTTTATCAAATCCGGGTATTTTTAAGGGCAATCTACGTAAAGGGGATATTAAGAGTAATCAAAAACTGGTAATCGAGAATATTATCCTATAAAAGTTTTTGTTCTAATAATAAAAAAAAAAAAAGTTATTAATTTTTGTTAAACAAACCTCTGTCCAATCCTCTTGAATAATTAATGGTATTTCGTCATCGTCACAATCAGAACTCCTTTTTTTTTGTCGGTTGTCCGAAAAGGGGATAATTGTTTTCAAAGCGATTGAAGGCTCCCTCACCATTTTTACAAAAAGTAGTCATGACCTGTTTAAAGATACAAATTTGTAGTACCTAGACGCCGAAAGTAGTCCGGGAGGAAGGAATGATTAACGTTAAATTTTTCATTCTCAAATAATATTTATATTGCGCCGCATGCAAAGCCATGTGACAAGATCATCCGTAATACCTTATAAAGAGTGACAATCAGCACCCTAACCAGATTCTAGTGATACTTAGTTTCTTTCGAAGCAAGCAACCGTTTCTAAGCCTCAGAAACTTTACACATTTTGCTTAGCTGAGTTATTAGAAATTCGATTTGATTAGGTATAGCCGCGATAATGTCCTCGGGTATTTCATACATATGTCCCTTAGATTTTAATATCCGGATCAAGCTTGACAATGTATTATTTGACTTGACTCCTTCGTGTCATATCACGGACATTTACACGTTATACACGGTAACTATTAAATTACTATTATTTGTAACTTAACAGTACAGTGAATTACATTTGAATATATATAATATATTTATAAAAATTTTTTTATTATATCGATATATTAAATCCTAAGCCATTAATTGCTTTTCACCATATCAACAAATCAAACATTAACCACGTACGTACGTACATCCTTTTGGCTTATTAAAATTTTAAAAATCACCCTATATTAAGCCATCCTGTAAGTCTATCAGTTCAACTACCGCCTATAATATCTTTGGTTAAGTACCCCATAGTACAGCACGGGCACTATTTAACGGTCAATATTTTGAAGCACCCCATAAATTATTGTGACCTATCGGATACATACGTACGTACGTGCATATGCGCAGATTTATAATCGGAACTTATGTAGGTTAGTTACGAAAATTGTTAAAATAAAAAAAAATAACGATCCAAGGATGTTATGCTGCAAGGGGTTTGCACTCTTATACATTTTAAAAATTATTGTTGCAGCCCGATGTTGAGGTTTTTACTCCACCAAAATTGTTGTGCTTCGAATGTCAATTTGCCTCGGGGATCATATTTCTTGAGTTATTTTTTTCTTTAACCTGGTCCTGCAGAAAAGGTTTATCCCCGAGCCTAGTTTCTGTAGTTCAATATACAGGAGCACTAGGCAGGTTTTACCTACTTCTTGCTTAAATTTTTGAGTTGTAAAATTTCTACAGGATTACTTAGTATTTATCAATTCTTGCTGAGAGTCTGTTTTCTTCTGGAATTTGCTGGTATTTGTCTCCGTAGATTTCTTGCGTTTCCTCCAGCTTTTCCTGCTACTCTTATAGTAATTTATTATTAGGGGAATTTACAGATAAGGGCTCAAAAACGAAAATAATGGCCCAAAATGAAAATAATTACAGATAAAGGCCCAATATTTAAAAGTTATTACAAATAAGGGCCCAAATATAACGTCAAAATTGCTAGCTGATTTAAACATAATGGTATCGGTATCATTATTAATTGCCTC
The DNA here is from genome assembly GCA_910592135.1 of Racocetra fulgida. Classification (NCBI taxonomy): domain Eukaryota; kingdom Fungi; phylum Glomeromycota; class Glomeromycetes; order Diversisporales; family Gigasporaceae; genus Racocetra; species Racocetra fulgida. The sequence continues at coordinate 2,414 of CAJVPZ010002653.1, read as the reverse complement.
ATCTTGTGATTAAATTATAGCTCATTATTCAAAATTAAAAAAAAATTCCAACCAACTGATAAGATTTTTGAAAGCCTGCAATGCAAAACGAAAAATTAACATTGCGTGGCCTAATAGCTTTACTTCTCCAAGCTACTATATATGAAATCCCAAGTTACTATATATGAAATCTTGGCCCCACTTCAAAACAAACACGAGGTCGAAATACTGCTATATCTTTTAACCAATGGCGCAGTAAACTTTACACGGTACGATCCACGCGCTTTGAATGCATCCATAGAAGTTAAACAAGTTGGATCATGAGGAATCAGCCTTACTAGATGAATGTAGCCATCTTTGCGCTTGTTAACTGAAATATTAAAATGGCATGAACTGGTTTCATTTGGAAAACAAATAGCCAACAGCTTATTTGGTTTGTTCGTTCTGAACTTAAGAAAATTCGACAAAATAACTGTCCAAAGCCGACATGTTAGTAAAAGTCATACCGATCTGTAATTTTATATGACATGATTTTTGTTATAAGGATTATTATTATATTTCTTATGCGTTAACAATTAATGACTGTTACATCATCGAAACGGGGCTTAAATCATTATTTTGGGAATATCGGGTCTCTATCTGTAATTATTTTCATTTTGGTCCCTTATTTGTAATTATTTTCATTTTTGGACCCTTATCTGTAAATTCCCCTTTATATTATCTTCTGAAATTGATTCGTTGGTGTTTTTTTTTGCCTTAGGGAGCTGACACTTATTACGTAAAATCAACCCCCCTCCAGCGTCAGCTATTTGACAATAACAGGTTCTAAAGTAATCGATCTTTGACAATTGCAAACTCTAAAATAACTAATCATATAAAGTTTCCACTATGATTACTTTAGAACCTGTTATTGTCAAATAGCTGACGCTGGAGGGGGTTGATTTTACGTAATAAGTGTCAGCTCCCTTAGTACTTTCTTTTCTTTAATATCATTTCTATTGTTAAAGCTGTCTTAGCTTTCTTTTCTTTAAAAACCATCTTTTTCTAAAATTTCTTTGCTCTGGTTTTTTGGTGATTAGTACAAGTTTTTGTTTATTAGCAAATAGTGTTGCTAATTGGAAGCTTTCAATTAAAATTCAATTAAATGTAGAATTGGACCAGGGCCGATGATTTTCTGCGGTTACAAATTGCCAATTCCGTCCGTGACAAAATCAAATTCTGCAAAAATTCCGTGCATCATAAATTGCTTTTTCTGCAGCATTTCCGTGATCAAAATTTAAAATTCTGCATAATTTATATTAAAAATATATACATTCTGTGATCAATTTTTTTTTTTTGTAATATGATACTGAATTTATTCGCTAATTTTACCATTAAAATACAACATGTTTAAACTTTGTAAAGAAGTTTCTGACAAACTTTAACGATCACTATCTAGAATTGAATTATATTTGGAAAAACTTCGCTCTACACTACATGAAGAAATAGGTAACCATATATAATCGAAAGCTATTTGAGATAGAAGTGGTAAATGCTTACTAACTTTTAACCAATATTCATTTAAATCAATTTCATCTTCAGAATCTATATCATCTTCTAAATTATAATAAATTGCCCATTCATTTAATAAAGCATCAGATGGGTTATTTAATTCAGAAATAATTTCATAATGTCTTAAATTTCTTTGATTAACTCCTCCTGTATAAATAAATTTCAGATTAAATATTTGACAAGCATAAAAAAGTGGTCTACCTGGATGTGAAGGAATATGTACAGCAAATTTTAAATATGCTATAGCAAAAGCATTTTGAAATATTGGATAAATTTCAGATGGTTGAAAACCATTATTAGTAATAATTTCATCCATTTGAAAACCAAAATCTGTAGTTTTTACATTTGATTCAATAAAATTAGTAAGTTGCTGAAGTCTACCTTCAACATAAGGAATTACAGGGTTTTTTTGTTGAAAAAAATTTAAAATGAATATAAACTCTTTAGAAAAGTTACTAATAAAATAAACATAAATTATAATTAACCCAAATTTATATGGATCTAAAAGAAAAGAACAAATATCTTTTAAAGTTTCATTTTGCTCAAGTTTTACTTCACTTTGAAAAAATTCTTTCCAATAAATAATATAATCTTTAGTATATGAAATCATTTTAAACCATGAGTTTCATCTGGTTTTAGTAGGAAGGTGTATTTTTTTTATATTTATCACACCAGAAAAACGTAAATGATCAATATATCGATGACGTCGTGCAGAACTTCGGGTAAATGTTTCTTTAACTTTGGCCAATAATATTCTAACAGGTGAAAAAGAATCAAATGTGCACCATGTATCTCTAAATAAATATAGTAATTATTATTATTATTATTATTATTATTATTATTATTATTATTATTATTATTATTATTATTATTATTATTATTAT
>CAJVPZ010002652.1:0-12078 GCA_910592135.1 Racocetra fulgida | reverse complement strand
AAGAATAGTTATTACATGTAAGAATAGTTATTACATGTAAGAATAGTTATTACATGTAAGAATAGTTATTATATGTAAGAATAGTTATTACATGTAAGAATAGTTATTACATGTAAGAATAGTTATTACATGTAAGAATAGTTATTATATATAAGAATAGTTATTACATGTAAGAATAGTTATTACATGTAAGAATAGTTATTACATGTAAGAATAGTTATTATATGTAAGAATAGTTATTACATGTAAGAATAGTTATTACATGTAAGAATAGTTATTACATGTAAGAATAGTTATTATATATAAGAATAGTTATTACATGTAAGAATAGTTATTACATGTAAGAATAGTTATTACATGTAAGAATAGTTATTATATGTAGTAATAGTTATTACATGTAGTAATAGTTATTACATGTAAGAATAGTTATTACATGTAGTAATAGTTATTATATGTAGTAATAGTTATTATATGTAAGAATAGTTATTATATATAATAAATTGTCTAGAGTATAGTAAAGAACTTATATATTTATATACATTAATGACTAAAATTATATTTTTAATACATTTTTACTAAAAATATTAATAATGTAGCTTTGGTATTTTCTGCCTATAATGCTATATGTTTAAATTTATATATTTGTATAATAACAATACAAACAAACAAATTTTATATAATAATATAACATTCATCTAATTGATTAATATAAAAACCCAGTTAATTTAAAGCAAAAATACTGATGTTTTGGCTAACTTTTAGATCAAGAATATTGATTATTTATTTTTTTTTATTTTTTAGTTTATTCTAGTTTACTGAAACAGAGCTTTGAATTTAAGACCTAAAATTAGTGCATTGCATAATAAATATTAGTTTTTATTTAATTTTATTGCTTCATTTCTAATATTAACTTTCTTTTTTATTTTTTATAAATCTTGTATTCAGTCTAGAATAAAATTTTAAACTTGAAAAAATCAATACTATAAATTAAGATTTGGATAAGATTAATGCTCTAGACTTATACTGGTTTCTGGTTTTTAGTTATTATTATATATAATAATTATTATTATTAGGGATAATGTTAAAATCAAATGATACTAAAATCTGAAGCTATAGGTTAGTGCCAAAAATATTATAGTATGTTAAAATTGTATTTTGACAAATTATTACATATTTTTATAAATAATTTTATTATAATATAACAAATTATTACAATTTTAATATGATATAAATACAATAGAACTCTACAATAGTTATATGCTAAAATCAAACATTTTATATACCTATTACAAGATTGTGATTAAAGCAAGCTAGAGTTTATATATAGTGTATATAGTTAGATAAAAAAATCAAAATGACTATAGTAAGATTGTAACAAATATAGATATAATTATTGCAGAGTTTTACTATATCTTTAATACTAATCTTTAGTCTAAGGCCTCAATTTGAAAATATAAACTCTACTAAAATCAATCTATACTCTTTTATTATAAATACTAACTCTAAATTCTAGCTTAACTATAAAAAAACTAAACAAAACATCTCAAAAAAATTTTAATATTTCATAATAAAATAAACTAAAATTTTAGTATTATTCAATTTTAGCATTATTTTTAATAGTTATAATATATAATAAGTATATATTATTAGAATAATAAATAAACTTCTAATTTGGTAATAAGATCATACAAAACTAATTTCTTGGTTTTTATAATATAAAATAAATTTTATAATCCAGCAACCTAGATTTTTATTTTTTTTTAAATTTTTTTAAAAGATATTAGCAGCTATAAAATAATTTAATTAATTTAAAAGGTTCAATTGTAGTAATTATTTACTGTTAATTTTTTATTTTCAAAATTACTTTGATCAGTCATAATTAAAATTTGTATACAATATCTAGATTATTTGTAAATTACTTTGTAAATTATCAATTAATTATTCTTTTAACAGTTTGCCAAAAGTTCATTAAAGGCAAATTTTAAGTTACAGCTAATCAGAGTAACTAAAATACAGTAAAACCCAGTAATAGTCATATCCACATTTGTTACAATTCTATTATAATCATCTTAATTCTTTTATCTAACCATATATACTATATAAAGATTGGTGCTAAAAGTACTAATATTATATCAAAATTGTAATAATTCATTATATTATAATAAAATTATTAATAAAAATATATAATAATTTGTAAAAATACAATTTTGACATGATATAATATTTTTGGCACCAATCTATAATACTACATATATATAAACTTTTACTCACTTTAGTTACAATCTCGTAATAGGCACATAAAATATCTGATTTTAGCATATAACTATTGTAAGATTCTACTATATTTATAAGTAATTATAAATATATAATAGATTGAGATGTGAATTGTTTGTTTAGAATAAAATTTAAAAGTATAGATATTTAGTAAAGCCTGTATATATTTTACTAAATTTTAACTATTGTTATTCTAAGGTACAATAATTGTCATAGCTGAAGCTTAAAATGGCTGAAGCTTGAAATTTTAAATATTTTAATATAAAATTTTTAAAAAATTTTGGGCTGTGTTTTTTTAGCTTTTTTTTTATAGTTAGATTAGAATTTAGGGTTAGTTTTTATAATAAAAAAGTATAGATAGATTTTGGTAGGGTTTATATTTTTAAATTGAGGTCCCTAATTTCAAGCTTTAGCTATTTTAAGCTTTAGCTGTAACAATAATTAAATTTAGTGATTGGTAACAAAATAGATAAAATTTGTAATTTTATTAAATAATTTTATTATAACTACTTATAATTATTATAATTAAATATATAATAAATAATTATAATACCAATCTATAAGTACAATATAAAAATGATTTGAAAGAATATGTCTTATTAGATTAAACAAATAATAAATTTAATAAAATAAATATAAACGAAATTGGAGATTAGATTTTTCATAAACCCAAGGTTAGAATTTGACAATTTTTATAATATTTGATTTGTCTCAATAAGACAAATTAAATGATATAAAAATTATTAAATTCTAGTTATTAGATTACAAAATATTGTTGATCTAGTAAAATAAGATTATAATTGGTCAATTATCATATATATATAAGAATATAACTAATAATTTAATTTCATGTAATTGACAATTCTAGATTTTTTATTAGACAACTTGGCTCTGAGTTACAATTTTCAAATCTGAAAAATCTGTCAATGAAGATGATTATTATTGGGATATACTAATCTGCCAAATTACTATATTCACAAATTTGAATCAATGTGATTATATTGTATTTTGTCAGATAATATTTATTATAATTTTGTAAAAAATATATATAATAAATATACAGATATCCCTCTATATAGTTACCTCCCATATATTATATTATATATAATCACATTTATATTTAGGCTAAGCTATTATTTGATTTAGCCCTCCATATAAGCACAACTCCTTTATAAGCACATTTTTAAAAAAATTTACTATGTGCCCAGCTGTGTGATTATATAGGAGGACAACTGTAATATGTAGTAATTAGCTATTTATAGCACTATACTTAGGTTTATAAAAATTTAATAAAAATTATGCATAATTTTACATATAAATTTTACATAAACCTATATAAAAATGATTTTGTGACGCAGAATGCATTTAAAAAATGTTAAAATATATGTAAAGAATATATATTATTGAATTTATACTATACATATAAAATCAACCCACAATAACTATTTTTGTTTAGTCAAAATTGTAAATCAGTATGTAAATTTAGAGATATATCGGTTAGATCAGTGGAGTTTTATGCATGCAGTCGAGAACCCTGAATCACATTACGCGTAATAGTTAGATTATGAGGTATGTACATACGTACTAGGGTGGTAAATCAACTAAGTAAATCAAAACTATGTAAGCAAACTATAGAATTTGATATATTACAGATTTTTCACATTACACGAATAAAATCAATTTAATTACTGCATATTATATAAATATATTTATTAAATTTAATTACTTTAAAATGGTGCAACTTATTGAATACCTAACGAATTACCTTGAAATTTTCACAACTTTTTAAATGTTGGCGAATAAAGTTACGCTTTTAGATTTTCTATTAACATATACATAATTCAAGTTTTGTTATTTAAAGTAAAAAATTTAAACATACAAGTTGAAATTTAAATAAAATTTTTGCAATAAATCGAGCGTAACTTTTTAGAGATGACTTTTGTAAAGAGTTTTTAATTAAAAGAAATTAGGAAAAGAAGTGCAATTCCAAGATGCGTTCTTTAGAAATTGTGCATTATTTTAATTTTACTGATTAAAATCTGATCATAGTAAAATTACTACGTATGTAATATTGCTGATATAGTTTTGATTTACTTAGTTGATTTACTACCCCAATACGTACAGTACGTATGTACGTATATCGGTTGGATCAATAGAGTTTATGCATGCAGAGTTTATTTTTACAATCATGTGCCGTAGTAAAAAAGCATAATAAGAAGTCGCATATAAATATGAAATAGAGAGATAAATAAGTTAAAATAAGTTCTCTTCGCAAGTATTATAATCAAAATAAATATAAACCCTGTCATTGTGGTAACCGCAGCTTGTGGTCGAAGTGTGAATTGTAATTAAAGAAGTAGATCGTGGTTGAAGGTGTAAGTCGTAAATAAATAATGGCATAGTTAGCACAGTGTAGTAAAGGAAAAATAAAGTAGAAATGAAGTAAAGTCTTACTTGACATTACAAAGCAAACCATCTGATAATGTTTTATCATGAAAAATATATTTATATAAGGCAGCTTAAATATTGTTTCAGAGATAACCAGAGTAAAAACAAATACATGGCGTTAAAAAAAAAAAAAAAGAATGAAAATTCAAAATAAGCGATACAAATAAAACATTTAATGTTTGTCGTTCTATCAATATGAAATTTGAGTTGAAGAGGACGAGCAGGTGATACAGATAGGACATTAATATCAATATGAGATTGGAATTGGGAAAGACGAATATGAAGCATTCGAACATTATTAAAAATCTACCAAGGTGTAGAACATTATGGGTATAAACAATATTGAGAATTATTATGATTAAGGAAATGATGTTGAAAAGAACATGCATAAAACATTTATACTGTAGAACATTTAATTCCGGATTTGTTTGTTTCAATGGAATAAGTTGATAAAATATACTAAGATTGAAAGAAAACACTATTGGACCGTCATAAAAAGATTGGAATTGAAAAAGACAAATGTAAAGTACTCAACTATTATTAAAAATCTGATATAATAGATACTTGGTATTCAACATTGGATATTTATGTTGAGAAAGAGCTGGAGTTAAAGGAATAATTCAAAGGCGCTCATTTATTCTGAATGCTCTTATAGAAAATTGGAATTAAAGATGTGAATTTAAGGCATCTGCAGAAATTTACAGATTTGAATATGAAACATCTTAGAGAAAAAAATTGGAAAAGAATGGATAATAAGGTATTTATTCAAAAATTTGCCGATAGGAATAGTTCTAATAAAATATTTTAATCCTGTATTTGCTATTTTAATCATATATAAGAATAGGGTTGACAACGATAGATGTAAAGCATCTGCTAGATGGGAAACCGTGATGATACAATGTAAAACATCTGCTAGATGGAAATAGTAATGATACTATATTATTATGAAGAATCGAAGTTGGAGACGACAAAGTAAGATATTTGAATTATTGTTAAAACCTAATACTTATCATGAATACTTATAATTCATTTAATATTGTTAGAAGTTGAAAATGACAACCAACGGGTGTTCGAATAATCTGCAGGAGCTGATGTTTGTGGGAAGTTGTTATCAAATATTACTACGTAAGCGTAAATAATTACCACATATAGTATATAAACCTACTGGTGGCTATTATTATCATTATTCACTTAGGTAATTCTATACACCCACCGATCGGGTGACCCAGCTAGCATTTTTTTAGTTCAATTACTAATCTATGATCAACATAAAAATTTTACGTTTACTGTAGATTGTAACGATAATCTTTTTTGTTTCAAAAATGTCTTCGTCTAATGATATCAACGATGAAGAACCTACTTCAACTCTTAGTTCTGAAAAAGCTAGTAGTGATAAACAATGAAAAATAGTTGGGTGGCCGTTTGATCCTGTTTGGAACTATTTCAACCAGATAGAAAAAAAAAAGTGGCCATTATTCAGCTAGTTGTAAACACTGTCCACAACAGTGGTCACGTGGAGATATATCAACCTTTAAAATGCATATTGCACATAATTGCCTTAATGCTCTATTAGAAGCACAACTTCTTTATTTCAAACAATTAAACAAAGATACTGAAGAACAAACATCAAATAAGAAGCGAAAAACGGATTTAAAAGATAATGAGGAAATTCCTAAAGTTGTTGAAAATCAAGAACTATCCATAAAAAGACAAGAACAATTGGAGGAGGGCATGTGTCTTGCATTTGTTTGCGCGGGTATCCCATTTAATGTTGCAGGAAACGAAATTGTTCATGCATGGTTTCAGAATCTTGAACCAGGTTTTAAAGTACCTAGTCCGAAAACACTTGCTAGAAGAATTTTTAATAAACAAATTATTCAGGTAGAAGCGAAAATGGAAAGTGAATTACAAAGTAAAAATTATATCACCCTCGGTATGTAAATAAGTGACGGCAAAAAAAAACCTGAAAATCATGCTTTTAAATCTTAAATATTCAATTATTTGATTTTAAGATATTTTTGTTGAAAGTAAATGCTTTAAAAGCATGATTTACAGGTTTTCTCTTGTCATCACTCAAATATTATTAAGTCTATTTTTTTCATAGCTTAGGTACATAATAATTTATTTTTTATATAGCACTTGACGGGTGGACAGATCCACGAGGCCGATCAATTTAGAATTTTTTACTTTTAATACCTGACAGAAAAGAACACTTGTATGCTTTACGTAACTATTCGGATACACATCATACAGCAGAATTTCTCACACAAGAAATTGAAAAAATTATTACTCAAATTGGAACTAAAAAAATTTGTGCGGTGGTTAGTGATAACGGTGCAAATGTTGCAGCGGCATGACGCCTAATCACACAAAAATTTCCTCATATAATGAATGTGTCATATATAGCCCATCGACTAAATCTTATTTGTAAAGATATTATAAAAGAAGCTTTCTCAAAATGCATTTTATCTCAAGCGACATTAGTTGCACAATTTTTTAAATCATCTCACATTGCAAATTCAGCGCTTGAACATGAAATTCAGATTAATAATATTGTAGGAGGAGGTATTAAATGATATGTAGCAACTTGTTGATCGAGTTATTATGATACAATTTATTCAATATTGCGTTTAAAAGTTGCATTTGTTCGAGTAAGTTGATTTAATTTATATTAAAAGTATAATACAACTTACTGTTATCACAATAAGCTATCGATATATTAAGAAATGATTTTTTCCTTAACAACTTCGCTATAATATAAAACTAATTATTAATGTGTTTACAAAAAGATTTTAGAACATGATCCGAATATTATTTCAAATAACAAAGTATATACGATTTTAAATAGAGGTTCATTTTATGATGATTTATACTTTATGACTACTATTCTACGGCCTATTAAAGAATCTATTGTTCAACTTGAAAGCCGGGATTCAACACTCGCAGATTGCTTTATTCATTTAATCAAATTGGCAGCTATGATTTATCGAATACCTCAAGGCCAACATATTACTTTTCGAAAACATTGCATTACTTCTATCAATAGACGATTTTTAGAGTTTAATAATAATATATATCATTTGGTGTATTTTTTGCATCCAAAATTTAGAGGTAACATATATATATTGTATACTTATCGTAATGTGCTGCCTTTAGTATCCTTTTATTTAATACCCCTTTAGATAATTCTCAGGTATATTACAAAAAAAATTATTAAGCCCTAACATTAAAATTTAATAAATTTAATTAAAAATATTTCAATTGTAATTATAATATTTTTCTCAAGTTACAACATCTCCCCCAGCTTGTATCTTCACTCTTCGTTAAGTACCTATGAATACATTACTATGTATAATCTTTTTTTTTTGATAAGTCCCGGGTATTAAAGGCGGTGCACTACGGCATTGATTTTTATTTTATCTTTTTTTTCTACCAAGTAGTGATACAAATCGAAATCGAATTTAATCGATTAGTTGGTTAGTTGACAATTAATCGACTGAACTTTTTAGACACCAACTAATTGATTAGTTGCAACTGATTGACTAAAGAATCGATTGAAAAATTATTTATTTACTTAATGAATTAGTTGCAGCTAATCGATTAATTGATTAATTGACCAGCTGCAACTAATCGATTAATCGATTAATCGATCAGTTGCAACTAATTGATTAGTTGCAACCAACTGAAAAAATAATGATCAACTAATCGATTGAAAAAATTTTGACGATTTGTAATACTACTACCAAGTTGTCTTAATATAATGCCTTATTTTAAAATCTATTATATTTTAAACAAATATTTGTATATGTACATCAGGTCGCGGTTTTAAAAGAGGTCAATATAGAACAATCGCAATATATGCAAGTACTTTGTGGAAAGCTTTTGGTAAAAGTGAAAGCACTTGCCAACAACTTTTAGGACAACTAGCTTCCTACAAAGAAAATGAGCCACCTTTTGATGTTCCATTTGAACCTGATTGCCAAACACCGCAGACATGGTGGAAATCGATCGAAGATGTTCACAATCATCTTAATATTTTGGCAACTAAACTTCTTAATATTACTCTGCATTCCGCCTCTTGTGAAAGGGTCTTTTCGACCTTGGGATGGATCTATGGAAAGAAAAGAACTCAATTAGCATTCGAAAAAGTAGAAGCATTAGCCAAGATTCATCGGTATTATATAACGCATGCCAAAGAAGAGATTTCTTATATTGATCGTGAACTTACTTTAGAGGATGTGTTGACCGTAGCAAATGGAGTTGAGGAATTGGATGATAACGATTCAGATGAAGGCTCTGCTGATGATGAAACAGAATTCGAATCATTAGATGAGGTTTTAAATTTGGAAAAGGATTTTGACTTAAATCATGAAGTTTTTTGGGAAGAAGGTCAAAGTTATAACATAGAACCGAATTCCGAAAATGTAGTTGAAGAACAACCAAATTATGATTATAATGTAGATAGTTTAGTTGATGAAATTCTAACTTAAAAATTTCGGGTTAGATAAAGATGGTGTATTAATAATATACTGTCTAAAATAAACTACTACATAATATTTTGTGCCTAAAGGGTTTTTTTTTCTGATTAATACAATTAATCAATAAATAAAAATGAATCGATCTGGCCCACCCAGTCTAGTCCCTAATATAATATATTGAGCATTGTTAGCCAAAATTTACGCTGCAATACGACTAATTATTATTATACGTTCAAGTTTATTATTAAGAATTAAAACCGCTATTTGTTTAACCGCCTTTAATCGTTTATAACTGTTTTTTAAATTTTATACAATTAATCATTTAATAATCGTTCAATGCCTCGTATGGATATAAACAAATATGAGCACGGTCATTTCATAACTCTGAGCCTTATTAACGTTTAGACAGTATAACTATATTAGTAATACCAAATTAAAACCTAAAAGTGAACATTCTTACTGTAGTGAACTAATTTTTCAAAGTTTGTCTTAATTGCGCAGCACTCATATATTATCGTACTAAAAAACTATTTACCGTTATGCTTTAAAAGTTTTATGCTCTGGACTTATGCTGATTTCGGATCTCTTGCAGTATGGGTGACACATATTCTAAATCAATTGATTAAAAATACATTTTATTAGTGGTGTCACCTATACTGCAAGAGATTCCTGATTTCTAGTTCCTAATGATTATATTTAAATGATTAAACGATTAAATATATGGTTATACGATTACGGTTAAACGGTTAGATGATTATAATTAAACGATGCAATTAACCGCCAGCATAATTTTTCGTGGTTTCAATCCCTATTTAGTATTTATATAATATCTCTTATTTGGGTTATTTATTTGTAAAACTAGTAAATACAGTAAACCCTCTATAAATACTCACCTTTAGGAACAAATTTTAACAATATATACTTAAAGATCAATAAGAAAAAGTGTATTTATGAAGGTCATATATATATTTTTTGGCCCAAGTTTGAGTATGAATTTAGAGAGGTTGTGCACTTATAAAGGGTGGATTTATAGAGGTTTACTGTATAAAAATATTTATTAATTTCAGATCCTAATGATTATATACATTTTATGCTATATTAAACTGTAAAGTTTTCAATTTTTATTAAAAAATCAATATAAGTATATACATATATGTATATATTGTTAATCTTAAATTTCTATATAAAAATTTTTTGTTGAATTTTTAATTACAGCAAAATCTCTATAAGTGTATTTTTATAAGTGCATCCTCTCTAAATACATACTCAAATTTGGGCCCAAATATATATAATAGGAGAAACTATTATTAATACTTGATATGATGTAGTTAATCAATAATAAAATTATTTATTTTGTGTTTATTCTAAAATATATATTACAGTCACACCTCCCTAAGTGCACCCCTCTGGGACCAGCCATAAACGCGCATTTAAAGAGGGTGTGCATATAGAGAATTCACAGATTAGCCAATCAGCTTCACGTATATAACCAGCCAATTAGAATTTCTAAAAATAAAAAACTTTTTTGTTAAATGATAACCATTGCCTACATATTAAAATGTGAAGCCTGTCAACGAAGTGACAAGGCGACCATTATTGCGAGATCAGATGACTTGATAAGATACCACGTGTTGAATTTTGGATAGCCTTTTATGGTCTGCTGCTTAGTCCGGATGGTTTCTTGTTAGTCACAGGTTTTTAAGTTATCATTATGATTGCATATTATTAACATTAAGGGAGACGGATGAATATAGCCATTATTGAACATTAAAGGAAATTCGAAGGTGAATTCATATGGTTTCTGGGTGCAAGTGCAGGAGAATGAGAAGTAGGAGTTTTACTGTGGATGTAGGGTATTTAGATGCATTGTAGGTATACATGGGGGTCGAAATTATTTTGCTCATGGCGAAAATTAAAATGGCGAAAATCATTTTTGACAGTCTAAAGCGTAAATAATTTAGAGTGTCGAAATTATTTTAGGGTGTCGTAAATATTTTAGAGTGTCATAAATATTTTAGAGTGTTGTAAATAATTTTGAGTGTCGAAATTATTTTAGAATGTTATAATGACGAAAATATTTTTAAATGACGAAAATATTTAAAAGTGTCGAAATATTTTTGAATGTCAAAAATAAAAAAGTAATCTTTAGATTAAATAATCTTAAGAAATAATTATCGTGAAGGTTTTTACTGCAGCTTTAGTCTACTGAATTCTTTTAGTAAGGTTTGTTATTTATGTATGTATGTTTTATTTATATAGATAAAAAAAAAATTATATAAAATAGCTTTTTAAAGTTAGATAATATAAATCCGTTATATAGAAATAATAAAAACTATAAAAATAGTTGAATAAGGAACTAAAAAAAACTTGGCTACCAAGAAAAAAAATAATTCAACTATTAAAAAATCAAAAAAAATAAACGAATAATACTAAAATATTTAAAGCTAAAACTAGCAAATTTATACTTTACTCGTAGATGCATTAATTATTTCATCGATATCATAATCCAATTCATCTTCCCCTAATTCTACATTACTATTGGTTGTTTCATTTGTTTTTTCTTCTAAAAAAGTATTGAAATTAAACATTTTTTCAATTTCTAAATCCCTATCATTATACTGCAAAAGATCATCCAAATTTTCGGTATCAGATATATAATCGACATCAGCTTCTTCACTTTCTTCTCCATCATCAATAAACATATCGTCGTCAAACTCAACCATATTTGCATAATTTTCCATAACTTTCTCAAAGTCAGATTCAGAAATAGCGTGATTAATATAATTAAGTTCCTTTTGAGCATTGGTTATATAATAGGTATGTATTTTTGCTATATTTGATACTTTTTCAACAGTAATTCTATTATAAAAAGTATAAA
>CAJVPZ010002651.1:0-12081 GCA_910592135.1 Racocetra fulgida | reverse complement strand
CCAGTGGATCAAAAGTTATTCACAGTTAAATATTATTGGAATTTTTAATAGTAAATTCCAAAAATCCGCCGATATGTGAGTTTTGAATTGCGAAATTATTAAATTTTCAATCGTATCTAGTAAAATATGATTGGTATTTTCTTGATATAAGTCGTAGTGTGGATTTTTTCCTAACCTGAGGACTTCATTATAATGAGTGAGTTGTAATCGTATTTATATATATGAGATCACCTTTTATTTTTTGTTTAAAATCGTAAAATAGCAAACGAATAAAAAAAAAAAAAAAAAAAACTGTATACAGGTAATTTTCTATAATGAATTAATAATAAAAATTTTTAAAGTTCATTGTAGAAATAATTTACTATGTTCCTATACTGACTATAATAATTTGTTAAAAAAGATTTATTATAGAGTGAGCTCTTTATAAAAAAAGTTCGATTTAAAGAAAGTCGACATAGATGAGTCAAATAAAATGAGATCAGAAGGTCGAATTATCCGTAACAGTGCCCCGATTTTGTGGTCAACTGTACTTCACATTCCATACAATCCATTACAAAATTATCTTTATATATATGTATCTCCGTACTGTTTCGTATCAAGTACTAAATTATCTTCCGTACAGTACACTATACATGTATATTCTTTATTTCTGTCTGTTATTTTTTTCATGTGTGTTATGAAATATTCACGTTTACTCGAATTAAAAGTCAGCCGACGACACCCTACTATAGGTGCAGACATATGATGAAGTTATAATGTCAATGAGACGTAATTCAAATATATTATGATGCGTCAAAATGACATAACTGACGTAACATTTGAATTGTGCCGCAAAATTTGACTTTTGCGCGATTTACATAGTAACTCTAATTTACGTTTGACTTATGCTGTAACATCTGCCTTTGCCGAGTCCTTTGCTGAGTTCTTTTGCCGTAATATTTCTACTCATCCTTATTTATCAACATTTGGCATGAAGTACAAAAATCTATACTAATATTCTCGATGCTTACCGTTTTATTTATTATAAAATATTTGACTCTACTCTGTAGTTATTATCATTGTTATTGTATATAAGTTATTGGAATAAATTCTTGGATTGATCAATAATTAAATCAAAACAACCGTTTATTATAACCATTTTTATTGCGTAATTTTCTATTTTTTTTTATATATAACATCGTAACTTCTCATAGTGTTGTAACTAATGTAGTGATACGGGCCGATACCAAACGCTTGGGCCAACAAAATTACTCGTCCCGGTCGACCGGGCCAACCATATAATTAAAAAATTTTTAGTCAAACCAAAATCACAAACCTATAGAACTCCTATCGGTAACTTCGGTAATTTTTTGGTAATTTTACTGAACAAATTGCAATATCTCCAAAAATTCCCGACAACCATGCTCGTGTTTTATGTTGATTGACTGTCTACTGTAACGAATTAAAATTTTATATTATTGTAAATAAACTTTTTATTTTCTCGGTAATGTACATAGTTTATTAGTAATTCCCCATCCATTCTGGTAACAATGCCCAATTTTGGCAAATTTATTAATTTCTTTTGAACATTGCATAACTTATACTAAAATAGTAATAGTGGGAGGCTTGGTGGCTTAGTACATGTGAAATCGCGTATACACCCAAATTATCGCGAATACGCGATTACACCAATTGATGGATCCCTACGCCTTTAGCGTATACGTCCAGATCTAGGTGTATACACCCAAGAAATCGCGAATACGTTCAGATTAAAGCGAATTCGCTTAGATTAGAACGAAAACACCCTATAAGTTAAAAAAATGTATATAAGCACTCTGAATTAAATAAAGAACAGGGAGAAAATTCCCATTCACTCTTAATGACCACTAAATAATAATAAATATATCTACTTATCTGAATTTCCCTTGTGAAGTATTCTCCGAATTCGACTTGTAACTTTAATACTTTCGAGACCAAATTCGACGGACTGAATTGTCTTGTAACTTCGATTTGGATTATTAAGACTCGGTTTCTGGAACGGTTGTGGAATCAGATATTGCCATTCACATGGTGCCTTGCGAGAATTGTGGTAGAGAACGATCCTTACGATTGATTTTAATCCCTCACGTGAACTTAAAGTATCACTTGATCATCATCACAGTCCTTAATCTCACCTACCCTTAACAGCATCGCCTCACCCTATTAATATTAAAACCTTCATTCCAAGTGCCATATTGTCCTAATAGACCTCCGATAGTTATAAAAGACTCCCTTGTTTTTAAGTTTATCTTTATCTCCCCGTACACCGTTGGAGTTAAATTGGCCTTTTATCTACATAATTCTATTGAGCTCTCCCAATCAACGGTTACACTACCATCTCAAAATTTCTGACATTCACTATCTTTTCATTTTAGGTAGCGTTCCAACAAAAAATTGTCCATCCCCGGTAATTTTGACCAATCAAAATTTAAGATCAGGTGTCAAAGTCACGTGTAAAATGAAAACAAGAAAACTGCGTTATAGTCAGGGTTAGGATTAAAACAATATGGGGTTTATTAGTAAAACGCTACGAGGAATATTTTTAATTAGGCTGCAAAAGGCGGTTTCCTAATAAATCATCTACTAGAATATAATAATAAAAACAGACATGAAAGTAAGCAAAATTTGATAATAATATTTATAAAAAAATTAATATAAGATGAAAAATATAATTTAAATTAGTATATAAATTTTAATTATTTATTCTAGTTTTTACTTTATTTTTAATGCTTTAAAAAAATAGTGAGATATAGTATTTATATGTTTCTACTTACTTTATTAATAGTTATTTTATCAAAACTTTATTTAGTTATATAGGTTAGAGTTAAGAATTTGATTTGTTGTAATATTAGCTAAATAAGCTATTGGTGAAATGATTATTAATAAAGTAAGATGGATCTAATTTAGTATGAATTTAATTACTAATTCTATTTTTTATATACCAAAAAATAAGATGATATTAATATGCATTAAATATATAGTTATTTTTATATCTTTAATATATAATAATAATGTTATATTAGGATGCTCTCAAGCACTTAAATTAATAAATCAGAACCCAATTTTAATTAGTGAAAAATAAATTATTTGATCAAGTGAGTTTATTATCACAATAAACAAAAGGTGGTTAAAAATCACTTTTTTTATCATAGAGTTGTGCTAATTGGCTAAAATTTAATAACCACATTTCACAACATAAATCTTTGACAAAATTACTGCAAAGACTACTTAAGGTACTTGTGCATGATCTCAATAACTAGCCAATCACATTAAAGTAGTGTTCCAATCCAATATCTATTTATTCATTTATCTATTAGATATTCATAATTCGTTATCCAAAGTATCTATCCAAATTTATCAAATATCAGTTTACTATTGCTACTCGAATAATTATCCAAATATCTGTCAGATTATCCAGATACAGATAAATTGATGACGGATTTATCCGAATTGGGCTCTAATTAAAAGAGATGCTTGAGAGCATCCTTAATCTAATCTAAGGATGCGACATATTATCATTACTAATTACGATCAAATTTTTTATATTGAGGTAATTAAGTTACCATTTGTTATATAAATATGTCTGCATTTCTAAATCTAATTTAATATGCAATAATATTCATCAACTAATTAATTCTAGTATTCATTTTATATGCGAATAGAAAAAATAAAGCAATCTTGATCTAATTCGCATAAAATATATTATATATAGTTAAAATTATTGTTTTGCACCTCTGACCGATTTAATGACCTTTACAGTAAATTTGTTTTTTTCATTTTTATGATCAATACAATTAGAATCGTCTTCTTTATTATTGAAAGTGCATTATGACCTGACGCATGATGATAGTCATGCTAAGGTTATTATCGTGAGGATCATCCTGTTCAATTTGTGAAACAGAAATTGTTATTTAAGAAATTGGAGATCGGCAGTGCCCTTTTCCTTTGCTGCCCGACATTGATCTGGCTCTTTTAAGATTAACAAAATTAGGTGTAAACCAAAACAAACAACCAGAATAATAAATAACAAACAAACCAAAAAAAAAAAAAAAAAGAAAAGAAAGAAACGACGAAAAGAAAATGAGAGTAAAACGGCACTTCTCGCATCGTTTTCGCGTTATTTTCGCGTCATAGATTTGAGTAAATCATTAGAAGTTGAAGCACACAATGCATTTGTATTAAGAAGTCAGGAAGAAACCTATCGTATGATGATTAGATATGAAGAATCACTCGCAGATTTAAGTAGATCACTACCAAGCGATACATTTGCATTTAGAAGTCATAGAGAAACTTACTGCCTGATGAACCGATATGAAAAATTACTTACTGATTTATTATGTATCATTAGAAATTGATTCGAACAATATATTTGATTAAGAAGCTATTGAGAAACTTATCATATGATAAATAGATATTAGGAATCACTTGCAGAGTTGAATAAACCATTAGAAATTAAACCAAACAATGCACTTGCATTAGGAAGTCGTGGAGAAACCTATCGCTTGATGAATAGATATGAAGAATCACTTGTAGATTTGATTAAATCATTGGAAATTAGATCAACTAATGCATTTACACTAAAGAATTCGTGATGATGCTTATCGTACGATTAATAGATATGAAGAATCACTTGCAAAATTAATAGATGTGAAAAACCACTTACAGATTTGAAGAAAGCATTGGAAATTGATCAAAATAATGCATTTGCATTAAGAACTCGTAGCGATGCTTATTGTATGATGAGTAGATATGAAGAATCGTATGCAGATTTAAATAAACCATTCGAAATTGAACCAAATAACGCATTTGCATTAAGAAGTCATGGAGAAACTTACCACTTGATGAACAGATATGAGGAACCACCTGCAGATTTACGTATATTATTAGAAATTGAATCAAACAATGCATTGGCACTAAGAAGTCGTGGAGAAACTTATCGCATGATGAATAGATATGAGGAACCACTTGCAGAACTGAGGAAACTATTAGGAAATAAACCAAACAATGCACTCGCATTAAGAAGTCGTGGAGAAACTACTCGCTTGATGAATAGATATGAAGAACCAATTGTAGATTTGATTAAATCATTAGAAATTGGACTAACTAATGCATTAACATTAAAGAATTCGTGATGATGCTTATCGTACGATTAATAGATATGAAGAATCGCTTGCAAAATTAATAGATGTGAAAAACCACTTACAGATTTGAAAAAAAGCATTGGAAATTGAACAAAATAATGCATTTGCATTAAGAACTCGTAGCGATGCTTATCGTATAATGAGTTTATATGGAGAATCGTACACAGATTTTAAATAAACCATTTGAAATTTAAGAAGTCAGGGAGAAACTTACTGCTTGATGACAGATATGAAGAATCACCTGCAGATTTATGTATATCATTATAAATTGAATCAAGCAATGTATTTGTACTAAGAAGTCGTGGAAAAACTTACCGCATGATGAATAGATATGAGGAATCACTTGTAGAACTGAGTAAACCATTAGGAAATAAACTAAACAATGCACTCGCATTAAGAAGTCGTGGAAAAACTATTCGCTTGATGAATAGAGATGAAGAACCACTGTAGATTTGAACAAACATTAGAAATTGGACTAACTAATGCATTTACATGAAAGAATTCATGACGATGCTAAAAAAAAAAAAAAAAAAAAAAACGAAAGCATCAAAAATTTCATTATGACATTTATCATATAATGAAAAGATAGAAAAGATCATTTACAGATCGTTAGTAATTGAACCAAATAACGCATTTGTACTGAGAATTCGTGGCAATGCTTATCGTATAGTTTTGTGGAGATACTTATTGTTTGATGAAAAGATATGAAGAGCCACAAAATCGAACCAATTAATGCATTTGCATTAAGGATTCAGGAGATACTCACCATACGATGAAGAGATATGAAAACTCACTTGATATTTAAATAGATCATTAGAAATTGAACCAAATAATGCAGAAGCATTAAGAATTCGGGGCGGTACTTATCGTATGACGAAGAATCGCTTGCAGATCTAAATGAACCATTAGAAATTGAAACAGATGATGCATCTGCCTTAAGAAGAAATTGAACAAAATAATGCATTTGATTAGAAATTCGTGGAGATGCTTGTTGAATGACGAATAGATATGAAAAATCACCTGCAGATTTAAATAAATCATTAGAAATTGACCCCAAAAAAAAAACCAGAAGCATCAAGAACTTTTGTAGAAATTGAACCAAATAATGCATTTGCATTAAGAATTTGTGAAGATACTCACCATATGATAAAAAGATATGAACAATCACTTGTATGTTTGGACAATTCATTAAAAGAATGTAGAAGCATTAAGAATTTGTGGTGGTGCCTATCGTATAATGAATATAATAAAGAATCATTTGCGGATTTAAATAAATCATTAGAAATCGAACCAGACAACACATCTGCCTTGAGGAGACGTGGGATTTAAGTAAAATATTAGAAGTTGAACCAAACAATGCATCGCATTAATAAGTTGTGGAGAAACTTACTGCATAGTGATATGAAAACTCACTTGCAGATTTAAGCAAATCATTGGAAATTGAACTAAGCGATCCACCTGTTCTAAGAAGTCGTGAAGAAGCTTATTGCTTGATGAATAGATATAAAAATCAATTGCAGATTTAAATAAATCATTGAAAAAAAAAAGAAAAAAGAAGGCAGACCAGTGACACGTAGTCAACGCGTACAGGAACAAATTGATTGATTGGAAAACAAAAAAAAAAAAAAAAAAAACTAAGGAGAAAGACAAAATATTATACAGATAAGGAATAAATTAATAATCGCTAATTATCAAAAAACATATCAAAGGGGAAAATAGGAATACATATATATCACCTTCTCACGATTCTCTTTTTGCTCCCATAGTGTATCTTCTTCGATTAAATAAATTGAATTGATCTGAGCGAGAATAATGACCTAACGCATGACGATAGTCATGCTAAGGTTATTATCGCGAGGAACATCCTGTTCAATTTGTGAAACAGAAATTGTTATTTAAGGATAAATGAGAAATTGGTGATCAGCAGTACCCTTTTCCTTCGCTGCCCAACATTGATCTGGTTCTTTCGTGCTGTGGTCCCGCCCTACCCACCCAAAAAAAAAAAAAAAAGGAGAGAAAAGGGAGAAGAGAACAAAAGAGAAAGTAAATGAAAGTGAATGATTAGACGAAATGAAGGAAATAGATCGGATCCGGGAAATTCTTGCTGATTTATGAGTATTTGCTTGTCAGCTAGCTCCCTGACTCTTAACGCGAACGAAGTAAGAAAAGAGAAAATAAATGGGATCCCTTGGGATATACTTGCTGACTCGTGGGTATCTTGCACGGCAACTTGTACCCGACCCTTGACGCAATGAACAACATAAGGAAAAGCAAATGAGAAGGAAGAAATATAGAAATAAGTGAAGTGATATGAGATGCTTGGGGACGTGCTTGCTACTTGTGGGTATCTTGCTTGGCAACCTGCTCCCTGCCTCTTGACGAAAAGTGTTTGTATACATTACATTTAGACATGGAAAAAAAAAAAAAAAAAAAAAGGAAAGAAAAGAGAGAATGGAAAAGAAGAAAGAGAAGAGAGAAAGAAGGGAGAAGAGTAAAAGGAGGATAAGAAAGGAGTGAGATGCTTGGGGACTTGCTTGCTAACTTGTAGGGGTCTTGCTCGGCAACCTGCTCCCTGACGCTCATTGTGATGTGATACGTCACCTGTATATGTTCTTTGTATTAAATTGTTAGTTTGTTAGTGGACTTTGAGTAAAATTCTTGTATTGATGCGCTACACCTTAGCGTGGGCCATCCCTCTTTTTGATGCGCTGCACCTTGGCATGGGCCATCCCTCTTTTTGATGCGCTGCACCTTAGCGTGGGCCACCCCCTATCTTGTATAATCCACATACCCGATACTCTTCCTTCTTCGTCACGTGATCCCTGTACAACACTTAAGATAAAAGTATTGGTGCCTGTAAATCTAGTAGAGCCTGCAGCATGGCACTACTCCCATAGTGTATCTTCTTCGATTAAATAAATTGAATTGATCCGAGCGAGAATAATATAAGAATATTATCAGAAGATGCTATATCTTTATACAATATTAAATAAATTTTCATGTTTTAATTAATGCTAAGTGGAAAATTTGTCGTATCTATTAATCAAAAAGATTATCACTATCAAAACAGATAAATTTTAGTTTTGACCGATCCTCAATAATTGTCGCGGCTGAAGCTGGAAACGGCTGAAGCTGGAAATTAGGGACCTCGATTTAAAAATATAAACCCTACCAAAATCCACTTATACATTTTTATTATCAAAACTAACCCTAAATTCTAAGCTAACTATGAAAAAAAAGCTAAAAAATTGCACCCTAAAATTTTTTAAAAATTTCATATTAAATATTTAAAATTTCCAGCTTCAGCCAATTTCCAGCTTCAGCCACGACAATAATTGAACACATTAAAAACTCAATAAATGAAATTTATTTGGCACTCGAAATTTTCAATTGATGCGTGAATAATTATTTAATAATTTCATCTCTACCTATATGCGCCAGGCAACTACCGGCATGTGTCAGGCAAATATTTGTATGTGCCAAGCAACTACCGGCAAGTGCCAGGTAAATATTATTAAATACTGGCACGTGCCAGGCATAATACTGATACCGAGTATCTAAAAAAAGTGTCTGGAATATTTTAGACTGGCACAGTATGCTATTTTTGTCTTGTGCCTGGCATTATAAAATTTTTATTAGACACAAGGCAATTACCGGGTTTGCAGAACCCTATAAATAATATTCTGTTGTTCGAATATACTAATAATGATTTTATTGGAATAAGCTTGGGATAAATTAATGTTGAAAGAAATGTTTTAGAGGGCTTTAGAGAATAAAGGGAAGGAACTGCATAATTAAAAGTCTAGAAATGCTTACCGTACTTAATTTTTGACATACATATCAGATTAGAAGTCTTTAATCTGTAATATATAAATACAGAAATATCAACTAAGTTCGTTAAAAGGTACTACAATGCGTATGTGGTACATGTAATTGTGTTACGCAATGCAATGTATAAATACGTAAATTTATAAGTAACATATTCTTTCGCTGCGTCAAAATGTCAATTGCAAAACGACCAGAAAAAATTGACAATCCATTAGATGTCACTAAAATATCCAACGAAATTAACCAAATGTATTTAGAATATGAGTTACAGGATTGTCTTAATGAAATTATTAAAGAAATGTATAATTTGTATAATGAGGAACTCTCGAAAGGCAAAAGTTTTCGTTCAACTATTGACACCTTAGAAAAATTTCTAGTAAAAAAAAAGCAAAATCCAGATAATATTATTAAATATTGCTTAGATAATCAATCAGCTCCTATGGTTCAAATCATTCTTGCAATTTGTTATCGTTGTGGTAAATGGGTTGAAAAGGATAGACATAAGGCGTTTATTTATTATCAAAAATCTGCAGAGAAAGGGGACTCTGCTGGAACAAATATTGTTGGTTATCATTATCAAAAAGGAATTGGAGTCGAAAAGGATGAACATAAGGCGTTCGTTTATTATAAAAAATCTGCAAAAATGGGTCGGATATTGTTATCATAACGGAATTGGAGTTGAAAAGGATGAGCATGAGGCATTCATTTATTATCAAAAATCAGCAGAGATGGGAAACACTAGTGGAATATATAATGTTGGTGATTGTTATGAAAATGGAATTGGAGTTGAAAAGGATGAACAAAAGGCCTTTGAATATTATTTAAAAAGTGCAGAATGTGGAGATTATTGTGGAATGCATAAAGTTGGATTGTGTTATCAAAAAGGAATTGGTGCAGAACAGGATAAAGATTTAGCTTTTGAATGGTATTTAAAATCTGCTATTGCTGGACATGACTGTATTATTCATAAAAACTATTTCTGTTGGATAAAATACGATAATTTTAAAAATACTGAAGAAGTAGGTAGAGGTGGGTCTTCCGTAGTGTATAAAACATCATATAAAACATATGGAACGTATGAAGAAGTTGCAATCAAAGTATTTAAAGATTCGCATGAAAATAAAAAAAAATTTTTAAATGAGGTTGTTTTTTTTTTTTTACATGCGTAAATTTATATTGTTTATGAATTAATTGTATATAATTTACTGTTTTTTAGTTAAAGGCATATCACGAATTTGGGAAATATCATGGCATATCAATTGACAAAAATACTGAAGATTTTATTTTAGTGTTAAATTACGAAAGATTTGGATCATTATGTGACAATCTTATAGATATATTTAAATTGGAGTGGAAAATTAAACTGAAAATATTATGCGATATTATTAACGATCTATCATATATTCATTCTAAAAATTTTATACATCGAAATTTACATGCTGGTAATATTTTACTAAAAGAACGATATAAAGCTTATATTGATTTAGGCTCATCAATATCACTTGATGAAAAACAGGATAATTATATTTATGGTGTTTTGCCATATTTAGCACCTGAAGTCTTGAAAGGAGAACAGTCCACTCAAGCTGCTGATGTTTACAGTTTTGGAATTATTATGATAGAAATATTGGCTGGACAAAGACCTTTCGATGGTTACAATTTTGATGTAGAATTGGCAGCTATGATTTGCCATGGACTAAGACCTGAATTTATTATAAGATCACCAAAATGTTATGTTAAATTAGCCAAACAATGCATCAATTCAGATATGAAAAAAAGACCTAAGGTTGTTGAAATTATTAATAAGCTTGAAAAATGGAAAAAAATTATAGTCGCCAACGATAGTAATGTTAAATCAGATATGGAAAAAAGATCTAACGCAGTTGGAATTTTTAATAAACTTAAAAAATGGAAACAATCTATAGTAGTCAATAACGATAATATTAAATCAGACAAACAATGTATTGATTCATATGATTCGGATGAAGAGATCAAACAGCAATTTTTAGAAGCTGATAAATCAATCAAAGAATTGCCAATTACCTCGCAAAAACATGATAATATGATGTATACTTCTAAACTTATTGATACGAAAGAAATTGTTTCAGAGTGTAAACATTTTGCGAGTAATTAACAACTTAAACCAAGTAAGTGATCCGTATTGATAATATTGTTAGCAATTTAATTTTTTATAATTTTTATAAATACAATATTAAAGAAATATTGTATATTAAGAGTGTATGAGATATTTTATTTATATAAATACCCTTTATTAATTTGAAGAAAACAAACAATATAATAAAGGTACAGTAAACCCTCTATAAATGCACCCTCTATAAGCACATATCTTTAAATGCACACTCAAATTTCAACCCAAATATATACATGATATCCATAAATATATTTTTCTTATTATTCTCTAAGTGTTCATTGTTGAAAATTTGGTCCCAAGAACGTGCACTTATAGAGGTTTTACTGTAAATTACATTCCATAAATGATACTCTGTTGTTAGAACATATTAATACAATTGTTCTCCTCTATAATCACGCAGTTCGTATCATGCCAATTGTGTGATTATATAAAGGTTATTACTATGACGTGCTTATAAAGAGGTAGTTCACTAGTGCAATATGTAGCGCTTCGCGTCATCTATCTTATTTAGTAATTTATAGATAAAGTTAATAAATGATTTCAAGTAATTTACCAATTAGTAGCTTAATACTCACTGGCTAATTGAAATGCATCGTATGATAGCATAATTAATAATAAGAAGTTGTGCAATAGCAAATATCTGTAAATTTTGAAACTTGTTTTGCATACCATATAAAGTTGGTACTCGAAACAAAACCTACCCGAAACTAGTTTCAGAAGGTACTAATCTGAAACTAGTTTTGGTTTTTGAAAAACCCCCTAAAACCCCAAAACCTCAAAACCCAAAACCCTAAAACTATAATCTGAAACCCTAAAACTATAATTCAAAATTTTGAAATTATAATATTGACTTTCAAAAATATAATTGAAAATTTTAAAATTACAATATATAAATTAAATTTATTTTTATAAAATATTTGATAAAAATATATTTATATAAAT
>CAJVPZ010002650.1:0-12083 GCA_910592135.1 Racocetra fulgida | reverse complement strand
TGTATAATTTTAATAGTAATTTTTTTAGAATTACTAAATAAATTATTTAATATTTAATAACTTTGATCCATTGGCCATTTTGAATGATTTAACTACCAAAATGTTCATCTCAGTGAGACAATTCTAACAAGCCCAAAATTACTAAATTCTAATGACAAGATTCTAAGATTAATAAAGATTTGTATTGTTAAACAATTATTTAATTATATATAAATTAAATAATTGTCTAATAATACAAATTTTTATCAATCTTGAGATCCTGTAATTAGAATTTAGTGATTTTGGGCTTGTTAGAATTGTCTTACTAAAATGAACATTTTAGTAGTTAAATTATTTAAAGCAGACTAATAGATCAAAAGTTATTCATTTTTAAAAAATTTGCTAAGTAATTCTAAAAATCACTATTAAAATTACACAAAAGTTAAATTATCTTAGAACTCTATAATTAGATTTTAATGATTTTGGATTTGTTAAAATTATCTCATCAAGATGATCATTTTGGTAGTTAAATTATATAAAATAGATAAATAAATTAAAAGTTTATCAATTTTAAAAATTAGAATATATAAATAATTTTTAAAAAATATTATATAAAATTTAATTGGCTAATAGAGTATTATCACATATGGGTAGATGGTGGTAAAATTTTAAAATTTATTAGTAACCAAAAATTATATAATTTCTGGAAGCTTTCTTACTCTATATATTATATTATTCTTATCAATTTTTATCTATTTCTTTTCTATAATTATAAATATTTTTTTATTAATTATTATTACTATTACTTTATTTTTATTATTATTTTAATATTTATACTTCTGGACATCTATATAGTAATCTTTCTTGCTTATATTATTTTCAATAAGTATGAACTATGGTTAGATGTTGATATAGATACTGTTGTTAAATTATTTTGATATTTTACAAACTTTATTAAAATTTAATAATAAATATTATACTCAACTCCCACATTATACCAACTTGATCATATGAAATCTTATGCTCTAATTGGTTACTTTACAAGAAACTGAAACTATTTTAAACAGTAAAATTTTAAAAATAAGACAATTACCTGTTGTGGTAAAGTGGTGATGTCATGTAGCCATTGTAGGATCAAGCATTTGAATCCTGCTTATGAACTGCTCAATCTATTAATGGGTTATAATGACAGTATAAGTACTATAACAACTATTTGTTTTATACAAATAACAAATAGTTGTATTAACAAATTTAATTAATAATATGTTAAAAATATTTTTTTTTAGAAATATACAAATTTTTGAATATTATTTTAATAAAATTTAAATATTTTTATTAACTTTTTATCAAACAATTTTATTTTAATAAAATTTAAATATTTTGTTAATTTTTTATCGAACATTATTATTAACTTTTATTGAATTTTTATTTAAAAAACAGAACTTAAACTAGTTATTATCTATTTATTACAATTTATTTATTATTATTTGTTATAACTTTCTGTTATAACTTTATTCATTAAAACTTAATTTGTTATATTTTTATTTTTTGATATAATTTTATTGTTATAACTTAATTATTATAATTTGATTCATTATATTTTTATTTGTTATTGTTTTTATAAATTTTATTATTTTGCATATATGCATTGTAATACATCCCATAAAATGGTATAATATGAAATCAAAACTATAGTTTTTTATATAATTAGGGTTTGTGTTAGATAAGATTAAAGTAGGGTTAAGGTAGTTATAAAAGATAAGCTTATAGTAAAATCTTGCAAGAAATTTTTTTTGCTAAGATTCGAAGATAGTTGTATATACAAAATTTTGAGTTATAGGTGTTTTTGGCAAACAAATACTTGTTGTGAATTT
This sequence comes from Racocetra fulgida, assembly GCA_910592135.1. NCBI lineage: Eukaryota > Fungi > Glomeromycota > Glomeromycetes > Diversisporales > Gigasporaceae > Racocetra > Racocetra fulgida. The sequence continues at coordinate 10,230 of CAJVPZ010002650.1, read as the reverse complement.
TCCTAATTGTGCAATATTACACCTTATTTTATGTTTTAATTGGTTGATCAAAAAGTGCATTATAATATATATGCATTAAATTATATAACCTTTTTTATTATAACTTTATTATTTTATTTTTACAAACTTATTTCAATACAATTTTATTATTTAATACAATTTATTTTATTTACTAAATTAAAATTTATATTTCTTTATTAACTTTGTTTATATTTATTGATTATTATAATTTATTCATTACAACTTTATTATTTTATTATTTTAGAATTATCTTTATTATTTATTATAAATTTTATTAATTTTTAATATTTTATTATATCAATTACTATTAGAATTAGATTTCAAAATTTATTTTATTAATATTTACAAAATATTACAGAAATAATTTCGATTTTGTTTGTCTATATTTTGCTGCAACTCTTGTTCTTTACTTTTCAGATTTGCAATCTGAACTTGCAACCTATTTCATTCAATAAACAATTGTTAATACCTTATTTCTCATATATATTCTTCCCAAATTGCTTTAAATATCAGAAGATTTTTGGTACTTGGTTGTAAAGAGCAACTAAATGACCGTAAATTGAACTTCCTTTTCCTTTTCTGAGTATTTAAAATAAAATTTAATTAGAAACTATTTGTTTTTAAATATGTATACTCAAAAATGATATTATAAAAAAAATATATTGGCAAGATGCTTATCTCAAGAATACAACAAGCAAGGTCTATTACTTGCAATACTAATGGAAATAAGTCTTTAATCTATTCACACAAGAAACTATACGTATGAAAAGTAAAAAGAGGAAAATATAAAGAGAAAATATCTACTTGGGCTGAATATACAATGCACTAAAATAGATGATCGGCAAGCCTCAAATGTCTAAATTAGATAAGACTTAGTGCATAGTCTAAAAAGTATACATACCTTCGAACTACTAACAAGGAGACAAACAAAAAGTTTTTTAACAAAAAAAGTTTTTGAATGACAAACTATTAACAAAAGAAGCAGAAAGGTTAAAGTATGAAGGTAATAAAAAAAAAAGCAAAAGAAAAAAGCTAAAAACTAAAAGTTGAAAGAGCTAAAAATTTTAGTTAATGAAAAATAAAAACTATAAAAAATAAATAATATAAAATTATTATTGTTCTCAAAAAAGAAGTTAATAAACAACTAGCTGTAATAATTAATAAACACCAGATGACTATCAATTAGTAGATATAAAAATAGAACAAAAGAATCATTAACAAAGAAACAGAATAATATTGAATAAAATAAAACAAATTAGAATGATGTGAAAAAATTGATTATCTAAAGAAGCTTGACACAAAAAAACAGTAACAATTAATAAATTAATAAGCTCATAAAACATTCGTTATTTTTAAAAGAAAGAAAATTAAACAGTAACATTATTTTGTATAGAACACTTAATAAATTTTGGTATATAATTAATTTTTGGGTACTGGCATGTGATACTATAGATTATTTTAGAAATTAAATTTGTGAAGCAAATTTCTAAAGATGAAAAGGCTGTTACAGAGTAACTTTATAATGTTATACTAATAGTTTTGTAAAACAATACTTTATAATATTTTAGATATAATTCTTGTTAAATTTGTATTGTATTAAAATTTATATTATATTTAGAATAGTTAGAATATTAAAATGTATGTCAGTATATGCATATAGTTATATGTCACTATATACCAACCTAATAATTATTTAAAAGAAAAGTTTTCTTCCTTATCTTAACAGATATTTTTAGACATTTTTAGATATTGAGATAAAAAATATTAGAGTAGATAATAAATAAAAACTATTAAATATTCTTTGAAATATTGTTCTTTAAATATTTCTATAATATTCTCTTTATTTTAATGCTTTTGTAATATCTTTATTGTCTCTAAAACAAGTAAATAAATTCTTCTGCTTAAACCTTTTCTCTTGCTTTTCTTAAACTCTTCTTTTAAAAGTATCACTATAACAATAGTTTAAAACTACACTATTATCTGTAATATAATTATATCAGCTAGTACTAGAAGGTTGTGAAACTATAGTAAGCTATATAAGTTATACAAAACTTGAGTAAAGCAGCTGTATAAAACCAATAGATTAAAAAATACAAAAACTGCTTAATAAAACCTGAGTAAAAAGGTAATACAGATCTTTGATAGTACTATATAAAAGATTATTATATGAAGAACTAGCAAAATCTAAACAAGACTAAAGTGTTAGTAAGTACTTTACCTATCAGACTATTGAAAGAATAAACAGAGGAAAAGAATCTAACTATAGGACTAAGAGCAGATTACAACCCTTTCAAATAGTTTTACTACAAAATCCCAACATCCAAAATCCTGATAGGCAATAATATTAGCATCATCTAATATATCAATTAAAAATTTAAAGTCTAACAATGATTGTTAATGTGATTACTAATTGTTAAATACTAATTGTCATATCAAATTATGGTTTTCAAGATTTTGGGTATCAGAATATTGTAATAGAACCTTTTCAAACTACAATGCCCGGAAGTAGATTACCAGAAATTTTATATAAATATTTAAGCATCAATTTTTTTTTTTTTGTAACCAAGGTTAGCCTCTTTGGCTCACTGCTTTTATTAGATACTAGGATCATGTGGTGCCCTTTTCAAGAGACCTCAGACAAGTACATTCTGACGAGAGTACATTCTAGCCATATCTGTACTTTTTGAGCGTCTAATTAAGTATTTACCTATTACTAGGTTTTACACTATATGTTGTACCTATAACCCACTATTACTTGAGCTACCCAATTAAACCCTCTGATCTGAGTTTCCTATGCTAATCTATCTAACTTTACCCTGAATATGCGATACATTAGTCAGTTCAAGTTCTGAGATCGTCACAAGTTCACTTCTAGAACTACCAGTATTACCAATTCATCCTCGAGTACATTACCTGCTAGAGCCATCCATTACCCACTTTTAATATATGACCTAGTCTTTTTCAGATAGATATTACCAGATAGGTTCTATATCTTTACAGGCAGACCACACTGCCAATCTCTACCGCAGATAGGTAGCTGGATAGGTTTTAAATCTTTATGGGCAGGCCACATTGCCTAACTATCTAGCCCTTGCAAAGTTCACCCAAACCCTAGTACCCTTCCTTCAAGACAACCCAGTACCTTCCCTTTTAGTACCTCCTAGCCAGTCTCCCCAGACTACCAATCCAGATAGCCTGAAAAGGACACCAGTCTTTTTTCTGATCAATCTGGTAGTCTGGTTGGTGGAATAACTTGCCGATACTCTTGTCTCATTCAGTTTTCCAGCCTCAGGTGGAGCCTATTTCGGTAAGCACTATTGAAAGCTTGTGTTACTTCTCTACTTAGATCTTGCCAAATGGGCTTCCCATAGCACCATTTATCAGATTAATATGATCTAAGGACTTATTATGAGTTTACAGCACCTTACTGGTTTTGTATTCTCTTTGTACAACTCGTACATTACACAAATATCCCAAAATCTCCTTTAGATTGACCCAATAGTGCAATAGATATTCTTTTTATATAAGGTATAACCGATGTTACAAGATCTTCTTCCCAATATATGAGAGAGTTGCCATTATACAAAAGAATTCAATTTTTCGTCGTTGATAAAAATTAAACTCTAGAAGTACCGCTTAGGGGTGACAACTAGGGTTTAGGCACGGGTAAAAAAAATTGGGCATGCCCATATGGGCATGCCCTCAGGTCGAGGCATGCTCTTCATGCCTATGGGCATACCCTTCGAAGATCACATGATAATATTCTGTTATCAGCTAATCACATTCCGTAAATTACAAGATTTGTATTTTTTTTTTTTTTTTTTTTTATTCAAGCTTAAAGATTAATATGATTTTAATATGCAGACAAATATTCAAATCGGAACGTTTCACATAATTTACAAACATGTTTATTCGCCGTATACTTATATAGTGTACTTTAAGCAAGACATCCATTTTGCGAACTGTCAGTGATTCGCAAACTAATATAAGTGTTAATTTTTTTTTTTATTCAAGTTTAAAGACTACGTAACACAATTTTAATATGCAGGCAAGTATTCAAAATTGGAACATTTCACAGTAATTTACAAACATGTAATATTTTATTTATTCGTCGTATACTTATATAGTTGTACTTAAGCAAGACATTCATTTTGCAAACTTCCAGTGATCCCAAACTAATGTAAGTGTTAATTTACATTAAATTATCGCTTATTTTATATTTTATATTAAAAAAGAGTATTATTAGCCTTGAAGAATGTCTTCAACAGACCATTCCTCACTTTCGACATTGCTTTGCTATGTCAGAGAATTATCATCAGTCCCTCGATAAGTAACCGTTCTTGATCTCTTTCAAACGCCTCAAAATCAAAAAACTTATCCATAATAGACTCCTCTTCATCATCAATACTAACCACTTCAATTTGTTCATCTACTTCATTTTCATTTTGATCCACATCGCAGCTCTCTTCATCAAAAAATAAGTCAATGTTTTCTTCCAAAAGATCCGATGCTGAAACAGGATCCTGCTTATCTTTACTCTTTTTTGTTAGGACCCATTTTTTAAGATCATTTTTTATTTGTTCAAGCTTAGAAAGAGTGTTAGGAGAAAGACGATTTCTTGATTTGGTTTTGGTAAGACCCAAAGAAGAAAAAAGACGTTCGCAAGCAGCTCCATAAGGAACAATGGTGAAAATTTTCATAGCAAATCGGCGAAGAAGAGGTGAATTACCAGTAAATTTTATTCAAAAGGATCTAGGCGATTGTTGGGGACTATAGTTAATATAGTGAAAAGAAGGATCGTTGTTTTTATAGTTAAGTATCTCTTTATAAAGTAGAGTGGTGTCTTTTTTATTGAAACTTCAAAACTTGGCTAATTCTAAGCACCCACGCAGAAGGCTGTCTTCATTCATATACCTTGATATAGCCATTTTCTTGTACATAAGGGTGAGGAATAAGGTGACGAAATAAATATCTCCAGAAAATTCCCTTGCTCTTTGGCTAATAACGGCTAATGCATGAGCTTTAAAGCCAGAGATTGGAACGTCAAGCTTGGATATCTCAAGATGAACATAAATCAATTCCTTGAAAACATCAGCCAAAGTGGTATCTCGTGATTCAAGTCTTCCGATCACATCAACTACAGGTTTGATGACTTTTATTAATGTATCATTACTAGCAAAATGATATCTGTTGTTAATGATAGTTTTAATATTTCCTTTTATTTCAGGATAATTGATCTTGTCAAATTCACTTAATTCAAGGCAGTGCTGAAAGCCTCTTTCGAAAGCAGATATACCTAAACAGACCTTAGCTATAGAATACCATCTTGTTTCGCAGAATGTATTTAAAAAATGAGAGACGCCTCATTCCTTTTGCCAGGTTCGTAAGACTCGTCATCAGATATGTGAAGTTGTAAAGAAATTTACAAGCTTTTGATTTTTGTTACAAGTAGAAACAATGCTAATAAAACCAGCAATGTTTTTTGCAATTAGATTGAACGCGTGTAAGCAGCATCTAATAGGGACGATATTTGGATACTCTTTCTATTAAGAAAAAAAGTTACATATAAGTTGAATGATTACTATTGAAAAGATACTATATTATTTCGAAATAATGCCCAGGCATTATTTTGAGATGCACAATTTAAAGAGAACTGAAGATTAAATTATTTCAAAATAACATTATTGCTCACATTCGGCTAAATTAATTTTAATTCTTTAAATTATATATCTCGAAATAACACCCTTGAGCATTATTTCGAAATGATATAGTAAATGTTTCTATATACATTTAGAAGGTTTTTCATAGACTTCATAATGGGTGGATTGTTAGTGATACATGCAATTGCAGATGACATTTGAAATCCGTTTCTAGCAAAAATTTCTTTAGTCTGGCTTATGATGAACGATGCTTTGTGTCGATTGGCAGATAAATCAACAATGTCTATAATGTATTCTTGTTTTTTCTTAAGAATCATAAATCCATAAATCGAGTTTCCAGACACATCTGTCCAGCCATCTAGACAGATAGTAGCATTGGTAAAGGTCTCTATAGAGGTTAATTTTTTTGTAGGTAGCTAGAGAATGTTTTTGTTAATATATATCTTCATAACATATCACCAGAAGGTGGTTGGTAACCAGGAGCCGCTTCATGAAGAAAAGATTGAAAATATGGATTTTCAACGAGGTTAAAGGGGATGTTACTATAATTAAGAGCGTCCAAGAGTTTTGAATGAAGTTTTTCAGATTGTGCAGGAGGCATAGGTTTAGTATACCAATTTAAAATAGTTTCTTGTCGTGGAGGTTGCATGATTGACTCAGTAGCATCTGTTTCATCTATTTCAACTAATTCTTCAGGATTAGATTTAGTTCACTTACGGGTAGAGATTGTCTCTTCGGAAGTGTTTTTAAGATAATTAGCTTTTGTGTTGGTGAAGTCTTTCAGGCTTGCCTTCTTGTTCACGCAAGCAATATTTGCATTTAACGGTATACCTATTGCCTGTCTTTTTGTCTACAGAGTGATAAAAGCCTATCCATCGATGACCCTAATTGGTAAACCTGTAGGAGGTTGCATGATTCGTATTTAATTTTATTTGCAATTAAGAAAAGAAAATGGTATAAAGTTATATTTATAATTATTATTTTTGATTTTTTGTTTTTATTCGAAAATTTATTAGATTTAATCCTCTTTTTATAACTTTAGACACATTGTACAAATGATAGTTTTAAAATTTTTCATCATGCCATTAATGCCTTTTTACCACAATTATTGTCTTTAATGAAAAATTTTTTATTTTAATTATCTTATTTGCATTGGGGCATTTGATCTAAACTTTTAATATGCCATCAGCGCTTTTTTATCATGATTAATATCTTTAAAAAAGTATTTTATTTTAATCATCTTATTTACATTGATACGTTTGATCTAACTTTAAATAACTTTTTTTTTCTAACTTTGTGAATAGGGCGTTTCTTTCAACATTGGCTTATTAGTTTTACATACAATTTATTGTTCAAGGGTTTTAAAATTCTGAAGTGTGGGCATTTTTTACAACCAAAATGTTTAATTGTTGGCCAAATCGATACTTCAGACAGCAAACAGCCGAGTCATTAGAATTGCAATAGTACTTGGTCTTGCAGAAATAATTCTCCTTTTAGTTATTATCATATTAAATTTTAACTATTATTTAAAGAGTTCTCTTTTTTTAGATAAGGTTGTTTTTAACAAGAAATGATTATGCAATTATCTAAGCCTCTATATGGTTAGTAAATTAGCCGAATATAGTATAAACCATTCAAGACAAACATAATTTGCAGAAATAAGAACATTTAATAGTGATTCTGGATAATAACAAAATCGGTTAGCTGATTTCTTTTCAAAGCTTTATCGTTATAATATTGCATAAATCTGAATCCTTTATATATTATATTTGGACAAAAGAATAATGATTTATGCATGCAGCCGTGACGAATTTTAATGATTCAATGATTTATTGATATTGGTAGTAAGGAAGAATGATACTTTCACTTTATTAACTTCAAAGGTTCTATTCATACTTAGATTTATGCATATTGCAGTGATGAGAAATAATTCTGATACGAATTTCAACAATTCAATAGTTATAACAATTATTTAACAATAATGATAGTAAGGAAAAATGATAATTTTAACGATTTAATGATCAAATTAATACATATTTATTTGAACCTTAGGATTTTATTGAATTCGAAGGTCTTATACGCATTTGGAACATACATATTATCATTATTACGCTTATATTTAATTTTACTATCTATATTAAACATATTAAATTTTTATTATTTAGGGAATATAATGTTATTAAAAATTTCATCTTTCGCTATACATTTTTTTTACCTAAGTTTAGGTCGCTTAAGTCACGTTCACTATTTACAGCACTTTTCAAATTACTGTATTAGCAGATGATCGATCATCACATGGAAATCTTCAAAATTTCCTAAATTTATGACTTTTCTACGAATAAATCTAAATTTCTCATCTACAAATAAAAATTTCCAAAATTTTCCTTTTTTCATCTATATAGTGATATACAAACCTGGTTGATTGCACATCTGAATAATAGCGAGGATCTATGCTTTTTTTGAACAAAAAAAATTAGTAATAAACAAATAATAAAAACAAACAAAAAAATATTTTTTTGAAACCGTTAAATATATAATGCAAAATAAGGTTTTATTTATTATCTATACTTTGAAATTTTAATAATATTAGAAATCTGTTTTTCTTGTTACTAACCATAAAAAATTTTTTCAAACTGTAAATATTCAATTATAATAAATTACAATATACTGGTACATATGAATTATTGGGCTTTTTTATTATTGTAATACCTTAATAATGTATTTTATAATATTGAATTACAGATTTCTGATTTATGCATAAAATTTGAAACTAAAATTGAGATATGGATAACAAGTATAGAAAAATTTCAATCGATTACTAATATTTGGGCACATCTTAACTTCTATACATTATTAAAAATAATTGTAGTTTATATATTGATTAACTATAATATCCGAAAGTGGCCTTGAAGTAGCTTATTAAGAGATGTGCCCACGCACAAGATGCTTTGCTAAATTAATCATATAGTATCTTGTGAGAAATAAATTTAAATGAGAAAATCTTTATGATTAGTTATTTACCAAATAATAAAGTCTAAGTCTATAATTTTTAAATTTCAAACTTTTTTCAGTCACACTATGATATGCAAAATATATTCGTGCGAGGGACATCAATATATAACTTGATCATGGTATTGAATTAGCCAATTGGATTAAAAGTTTGTAGATTACATATCGGAAGTTTCTATAGGTTAGGGTTAGAGTTTGAGGTTAATTATGGGCATACCTTTTGGCCCTAAGGCATGCCTATAGGCATGCCTTATGCCTCTGTGCCCCGAACCCTAGTGACAACCCAACTATTTCACTAAGTCGCCACACCCTTAAGTATCAAATTTATATGCAATCTTTATTTATTATATTTTATATAATATAATTAGAGTATTATTTTTTATACCGCCCAGATTTATTATTCATATCCCTTGCAGATTTAACTTTTTTTTTAACTTTGAGTGAAGATATTTCAGTGACTACCAAGCCAAACTCAATAAATTTTTTTTATTTGAATTCTATAGATTCATAGGATTCAAATAAAAAAAAAGTTTACTGAATTTGGCCTAGTAGTTGCTGAGATATCTTCACTCAAAGTTTGAAAAAAATCAAAATGTCTATCAAAACAAACTATTGTTACAGGGTTGTAGCCTTCTTAGTAAATATAACCAAGTAACAAGGTTACCCAGTGTAGTGATTGACTTTTGCAAATATACATAGAGTAGATGTATAGTTGTTCACTTAACTACACAGCAGGAGGCAAACAGTTCAAGATAGTAATAGTATATAAAATAACTTTCTTTTATATAAGAACACAAGATAAACCTTGTCTGTAAAAATTATCCTAGAGGGGGAATATCACATTTACAAGAAGGGTATAAAGAAAACAGAGTCTAAGTGAAGTATAGAAACTTTGAATTAGCAGAAAAGGGAAAAAGCACCCTTTATATATTTTTTCTGTCCAAAGCAAAGGTATACAGTATACAAGAGAACATTAAAGGATGAGTAATATTAGTGGAGAAAGTTGGGAATTGTGTTGGAGGAAGTTAAGAAATTGTACTAAGTAAGTTGGAGAAATATAAACATTATTTAATTTGTTTATATTTTATTTATTGTTTGTGAGGTGGAACTTGGTAAAGAAGAATTTAAGAGATTTTGTATCCAAAACACTTGTGTTTGTATAGGGGGAACTTGGATGACTTCATATGGTGGAACTTGGGGCACTTTCCCAGTATCGCCACCAAAAAGTTACTGTTATATAATAGTATTTGTGATGTACCAAAAATTTTTAAGTTCATTTAAGTTGGGTTAGTGCTTATGATAGAGTTAGAAATTAGTATAATATATAGTAAAATCGTCTAAAGAAAACTTTTTATTAATGTATCAAAGGTGATTTCATATAAGTGCTGCCAAGGAAAAACCTGTAAGCCAATTTTGAGGCATCAATAAGACGAGTTTATTCCTGAGAAAATTGTGATATGACATATTAAATCATTGTATACAATCAGTGTCATTAAAATTTTTATTAACCTAAGTCTGTTAAATGGCGACAAGTGCACAT
>CAJVPZ010002649.1:0-12084 GCA_910592135.1 Racocetra fulgida | reverse complement strand
ATATCATCTTGATATAAATCTGTAACTAATCTTATCATGTATACAGCAAATTCATAATAAAAAAAAAAAAAAAAAAAAAAAGATATTATGTTGTAATATAATATTATTATTAATAAATAAAGGCAGAATTGTCAAAAACTAAAAAAAAAGTAATAATACACTCATGCACGTCCCAAATAACGTGTACTCCATATAATTTTGCTTGTGTTTTATTTTAACTTTTATAATAAATACTTGCATATAACAACCTTGAAGAGTCTTTTCAATTATAACGTGCAAACAAATGGGATGTTATACTAACACAACATTTTACATGACTTATCAACACAGCAATTGCTATCTCACTTTTTTTTAAACAAAACACGTTATCTTCACGAATTATCGCGATCCAAGAATTAATTTTAGAAAATTAAACTAGGAAGAAAATAAAGTAGAAAACATTATGATGCATAAGTAAATGTACTGTATTAAAAGTTAAATTTATTTAGTATCCTTTAACTGTAGAGTCCAGTTAACGTTAATATGAGTGCCGCAAAGCTAAAACCTGTGATTCATATCCTTTTTGTCATAATATGTTGTAATTTAATCGTCATTGGGTTTTTCAAATCAGTTATTATAATCGACAGGGTGAAACCCGCGTCAGAGGTAGTTACGTTATTGATATACACCACTACAAGCCTAATTAATTGTAGATCTGCATAAAAAAGGGTGAAACTCACGTTCTTAATACCTTTTCGATTATAATCATGGTTAGTTAAAAGATATGTCATATAGAATTGCTATGTTGGTATAACATCTCCAGGAAATTTCATTATATCATTCAATCAATCGCAATGATTGGCATAACTTTGCTTATATATAAATTAGAAAATCGACCTACAGTATTATTTCAACATAATGCCCATGGGTGCACTCGAAATAAAAGGGATGTTAACGGAGTGCCCTGGGGTGGTGTGGTGCGTACTTTGGCAGAGTATCCTTCAACACCATACCACACCGGAGTAAACTTTTACAGAGCAGACTCTGCAGTACTACTTTGGAGTATTTAAGTTAGATATAAACTCGGAGCATTAAATCAGAGTAGAGCTCAGAGTATAATCCAAAGTATAACTCGAAGTAATGTTACAATTTGTGTAAGTTGTGTAGCTTACATATGAGTGTCGCTAAAAGAAAACCCGACAATTTAAATATGACTTATATTTCAATTGTCGGGTTTTCTTTTAGCGACATTCATATAAGATAGAATCTGATTTATTCGGATTAGATCTTATAAGATATTTATTAAATATTTTATACAGTATGTAATTAAATAAATAAAGTCGAATCTCTCAACTATCAGAACATGACAAACAAGAGAAAAAGATATAACACTCCAGAATACAAGCCATTTTATATTAATAGTGTCACCTCAAACTATTCACTCCAATTAGTAACATCTTAATAATTCAGGTGGTGTTATGTTTAAACCACGCTGGCATGGAGTGGGTTATACTTCAGAGCTACTCCAAAGTGACCTTACTCTATTAACATCCCTACGAAATAACGCACATATCCCGTTATTTCGAGAATTTACGGTAACAATAAAAAATCTTATTATTAAATATTAATATCTGATTTAATTAATATCACGTATGGTCAGTCATAATTGACATTTATTTTGTTAACTATCATGAAAGCACATACAGGTTTTATTCTCTCTGCTATCGAGCATCGTTTTTATTTTATTTTATTTTTTTTTTCAATTTCACGTGTGTTGGAAAGTCCTCTATCTATAAATGAATGTTATCCCGACAGGCCATATAATAATAAATTATATTAAATTGGCTCATTATCCTTCGATAATTTTCGGTTAAGACCCACCCTAAAAAATTTTGCTAAAAAATTTTTGCTGTTAAGTTTGGGTTAGGTTTTGCTATTAAGTTAGGCTAGGAAAAGCTTTTCTACTACCAAAACTTCGCAAGAAAGCTTTTCTACTACCAAACTTCGCAAGGAAGACTTTTTGTTAGTGCGCAGAAAGCAGCTTCATAGGTAAAATGTTGAGCTATGACCGTTTTTTGTTTGCTTTGATTTTTCGCGTTTCTTTTACGTCACACCTGATCTTGAATCTGATTGGCTAACGCAATTTTTTAGATTGGTGATGCTGGGATGGTCTGAATACTTAATTCGGGCAGGATGTGGGATCGACAAAACCAAATGTCACTCAATTATTACTATATAACATACTGATCCAATTTACTAATCGTAACTATTAACTCATTATTTTTCTTGTTTATCTCATTACCAATACGTATCTCATTCTAGAATTACCGTAAACTGCCGTATATGGGATCCCCATAATAGTAGGTTCATTATGTACTATACCTGCAGTATTCTTGTTTTTTTTCTTTTTAGTAAGCTCTCAACACGTATTATATATACTGGGTCTATTATAGGTTTTAAAATTGGCGAACCCCTGTCTATAAATAGACACGTTACTAATTAACCATATGTATGATCATGTGTCGATTCTACTATTGTATCAACATGCCAGTAAAGTGCTTAAATGTTTAGACACGCCATTATCGGTAAAATTATATTTAAATTTATTCTATATAATTGATCGGCTAAACCAAAGGTAATACTACAATATACGATATTTTATTTTATATAATAATTATATTATTATAGCATGCCTACGTATAAATTTGGCATGGCAAGAATTTTGGCTAATTGCATGCAATATGGCATGCCTATAATATGGCATGACACGATTTTGACAAATGGCATGCCATATGGTATGCCACATTATTTTATAAGTGTTTCAGGTTCGCTGGTAAAATAGTTTTATTTAAGACTGGCGCGATCGTCATAAGAAATCAGATAATGCTGTCATATGATACACAATTAATGACCTTTCAGGGAGCTAGAAGCTTGGCATTTAAATTTTATAGCTAGGTGATAAATTAATTTACAAACAATTCTCGTTATGGCTGTTCGTATCCAACAACTATATATTATTTGTGTAATCGAATGGTATTTAGGGGCCGGTATGCTTATCGGAAAATCATTTGTTGTATGGTCCAAGTTAGAATGGGTAAATCAAACTTTTTCATCATCTCGAAACGTTTATATATTATGTTGATTTACTGTTGTCATTAAGAATTATAACTAAAAATTACGAAACATCTTTTCCATGTCTTAGATCTATATACTATGTCATTTGCAGTACCAGATATATGATTAATTATCCGGCAAACTCTTATGATCATAGATTTATTTCTTTTTTTTGTTATTTATGTCGTAATCATGTTTATTCAGAATCATGATCATAAATTGCCGGATAGCACGTCATGCTTGTTCCGTCAGAGTAAATGATTGGTTGAAACGTGCCGCTACACGGCACATGTTAACCAATCATTTGCTCTGACAGAACGATATTAATCGATGCATGATCAATATTATATACTTGATTATAAAAATGTTGAATAATCTCTAATATGATTAAATATTTACCAGATCTTCAGAAGAATCTTCTGATTTGGTAAGTTTTATAAAAATTAAAACCAAGAACCGGTTAAAAGCAGTGTGCAAATTAAACTTGGTCCAGAACATTATTACATATATATAGTTCACTCTTTTGAAGCCGATGGTTCCTTCATTTCGGTAGATTAAACCTTAAACGGACAATGCATGCGGCCGATGAGTATCACATAATCAACCCATGTATTTCATAACCCCGTATGTGCGTACATAAAATTATTAAATTAATTATATAATCATTATAATTATTATTTCTTTCTAATTACAATTTTGTAATTTTCGAGTGATACATTGGTCTTCATTGGTCAGAAAAACAAGCTAACCAAAAAAAATTACAAAATTCAGTCTGATATGAATATCAACAATTTAGAAAATAATGCTACTTCCGCTCACACCGACGAATAAAGTTAGTTATCAAAGTGCATAAAGAATGTTAATGAAAAAGTACACTAGATAAAAAATGGAAATTAAACATACAGTAAATGAGATATAATCTAAGAGTTTAACTAAACCCTGTTGGTAATTAAAAATATTTGAATCTGATTTACACAACGCACAACGTTTGTATGAACGAGACCAACTAAATTTTACACTTAAATCTGTATATCTTTAAAAAATATTTTAAAAATTTATAAAGTATAAGTAATAATTGAGGTAACCCATATCGCATATGTATTAAGTTATATGATTAACAAATTGTATAGCATATAACATATGTAAACCAGTATTCCTAAATTACAACCCTTAATCGCTAGCATCATTTGTGTTATCTTTACTAATCCTTGATGGCTGTCAAAACAAAATTCTCCAATAACGACAATTCTGCCAAGGTATCTGCCAAGATATTAGATGAATGTCAAAATGACAAAACAAAAGATTATCCGTAATATACTATTTCATGTGACAGAAACATTATCTTAATGTAGATCAGCAGCAGAAATGTAACAGTAAATTCTATTGAACTATCAATACGTATCGGTATGGATTTCACAGTGTAAAAAGCCAGTCAGACAAATTTGGAAGCAAATTGCGTAATTAAATATTTGATGTTAAGTTTCTGGAATGTGCTCTCAATTTTTAATCTGTTAGTTAGATAAGGACATTCATATCTTCGAGACCTTCTTGTTGTATGTGGTTCAAGAACCCTGTATTCTTATTTTATCTTTGTTTTATCTTGTTGTATTCATATATGGCAAATTTTCCTTAGTAGTTTTCCTTAAAGGATATAACTCTGTTATAACTATATAGTAATTGATTGGATGTACGTACGTACGTACGTACTGTACGTACTGTACGTACGCACACAGCCTGTGATGTACTATGCAGTTACAAACTAATTAGAACAAATTTGGTTTTCTATCCATTTATGCACAAATATTAATTACGTACTAATTATTAAAGCAATATATCTTGTCAATTTTTATTAATATTTACTTTTACATCTTGCATCCTTTAATGACTTTCATTGTTGGCAAACAGAAGAATGCCCCACAAACAAAACATGCTTGGTGTATCGTCGTTTGCTAATTTATAATGCTCAATCGGGTTTCTGACTCAGTTTGACATCCTCACTTTCCCACTGCAGTTAAGAGCGCATGTTACATGATGCAAATTCATAATACATAACGCATTCACATATATGTGCTTATACAGTATAGTACAACATCTTTCTCACTTTCCCCGGTGTTATTAGTTTGGTGAAATGATTCTATTATCGCTAACTTGAAATACTGTCCGACTATTTTGGATACATTACACTTATAAAATTGTTATGAGTCATTTTGATTATGGAATTGTATCTGACAAAAATGTACATATGATTATTTATCAAAGCATTAAGCGTAAATAATTAAAATTATTCGTGTAAAAAATAAATCCTGGCATTAGTTTACCTAATTATTTAAATTGCTATGCAGCGGAAAACGTATTGATTCGAAATAGGCGCTTTTAGGGATAAACTTCTTTGTATACATGCAGGTTAATCTTTGTAGTTATTTTAGTAACGGTTTCCGATTTGAAATTTTCATTCAACGTTAGATAGGTTGATAAATGATATTCCTGTCTTCTAGGGGCTTACACATGAGTATCAATTTTCGCGACTTGTTTTGTAAATAATTCTCACGTGTTGCACTTCATTCACGTGATAAAGACGCTAATACGTATTTTTAGTTTTCGTAACAATTACCATTTACTGAAATTTTGTGTGTGGGGGAATATAGTAGACCGGCCAGATCAACGAAAATAACTCGCCTTTGATATGCAGTACATTCGCATAATAATGGAGAAAGATCTTTGTTCGTTATCTCCGCTTTTTTTTTTTTTCCTGCTATTCAATTGGATGGTTCATAATCACCCGATAATTATATAATTTAGACCCCAAGATCTTTTCTGAAAATCTCAATAAACTTTTAGACAAAAAAAAAAAACAGGTTTTCCAAGTTAGTTAGTTTAAGATATTAGTCATTAATTACGTTGAAAATATGTGAAAGTTTATTGTCGATATCCAAAAAAAAAATTTCATTCATTGATAAAATTCATTTGTCCATTATATTTGGGAAGCGCCAACTTTCTTATATTGGTCACAATTCCGCTCTTGCATAACATCCGTTCTCCAAACTTGTGTTAATGAAATGTGTATGCCGGCGCAACTTACAAAGGTTAACACACGGCGCAATATATATATATATATATCAAGTAAAGTTTATATTCCAAAAATGAATTAACAAATTCTATGTTAAGTAACGTCCGAGTATCCATATCCTGATCTCAAATGCAATTATCTAAATGCTTACATAGAAATTTTACTATTAAATATGTAAAAAAAAAAAAACTCTTAGACCATAAGAGTCATCAGATGTCGTGAGAACATTCTTTAGCATACATATACATGATCATTGATCAAGTCTTTTTAATATCGCATTGATATCATGACTTAGGCTAATGTTTTTTCATACCGATACCTATTTCATATGTGTGCTGTTGAAAATATAATTACATAATGCTTATCTTACCATTTAATTTTACTCAATTTGAAAATGATCACCTAACTTTGGCGGTTCAATGGACGTTTATTTTTAAAAAGGAGTTTACAGGTTTATCGCCACATTTTTTTTAATAGTTTAGACAAAACTATTTGCCAACCTTAACATGAGTACGTATTAAAGCATTCACTTAGATCTGAATTTTATTAATATTCAGTGATTAAAAATCATCCATGTATATTATTCAAATGCGAAATGATATGCAATTTCTAAGGTTAACCCGATTTGGGATTAAGTTGGCCTGATTTAAAGTTAAGGTTTATAGAATTAGGCGTCGGAAAATATTCGTTATAAAAATTATATAAAATCCTTACAAATTATATATATAAATATAATTCGTATAAAAGTATTTATTGTATTTTTTGCTATTTAAAATTTTAATAGTTAAACAATGTATTGTATATCTATGTATTATATTGGAATTACAGTATAATTAATTTTAAAGATTTTTTTAAAAAAATCTTTTAAATTGTATATTAATACGTACGCATAAATGAATTTCTGTTTTTATTATAAATTCATTTCTAATTTACTAAAACAGAAACTATATAAATATATAAAAAATCCAAATCACTTATAAGCTAAAAATATATAATTTTTAAAAATTTTAAATAAAAATATTTTATAATTTTTAATAAATTTTTTAAATATTAATTTTAAACTTGTTATTTAAATGCAGATTTACTTAATTATGCATCATACCATGCAATGCACTTATATATCATACTCTAACGATCCACCAATTAAATTGTATATCTGCAGTATAACGTGAAAATCAGGTGAAGTATTAAACTTTTTTTAAAAGAAATTAATATTTCAAAATTTTGCATATAAAACAGCTTTTAATGTTTTAATAAAAATTTTTTATAAAATTTACTATATCTATATTTTATTTTAATCTTTATTAACTATTAACCTTAACTATTATAAAAAATTGATTTATATCCATTAATATTCAAAAAAAAAAAAAAAATTGATTTATATAATTTTTTTATGTTTAACAATTTTGTTTTTAATTTATTGCAACAATAGAATTTATTTATATATTTGATTATATTATAATATAGTCAAATTTATATATAGTCAAACCTCTCTAAGTGCACACCTTTTTTAAATACATGTTCAGATTCTGGCCTAAATATATTCTTGAGCATTATAAATGCACTTTTCTTATTATTTTCTAAGTATACATTGCTAAAGTGTAGTCTCAAGAATGTGTACTTAAAGAGGTCTGACTATATATATTTTGAAAATTTTTAAGTAAACACATATATATTATACATATATCATATGATATATATATCAGATAGTACAAGTATTTAAGTGAGCTCATACTGCACAATGCTAATATGTAGATTATATTATTATTTTGCAGAGTTTAAAACTGATGCAAAATGTTTATAATCAATTAAATTAATAGAGCAAATAATCAAAACAATAGTTAGTATTGCTTTTTTATCATCAAAACTGTGTTGCCAATAACTTATTTGAAAAGTATCTTATAAATTAGTTGAAAGTATCACCAAAAAATTTAATTAATAAAGAAATAACAAATAAAGTAAAGCATATAGTAGCATATATACATATCTGAAAAGTGCACTAAAGTAATTATTTTCAACATTATTAAATTGTATTTTAATACTTTTATACTTTTAGTTTGCTTCTTAAATTAAACTATATTGCAAGAAATTTTGAATTTATTAATTTCTAATAGCAACCAAGTTCTTTTTTACATAAATGCAAATAATAACCTTTTGTCACAAATAAACACAGATTTATATATTTTGACTTGATCAACCTTACTATTCCTTAGATTGTAGTAAAACACAAGCAAATTTGTTTGCATTTTTACACTTTTTTAGCTCTGGTTTACTTTTAAAAAACTAAAATAATTAAATAAAACTTTGTATAATTATATTTGAAAATAAGAATAACTTTTTTGCAGTATTTATTTTTAAATTATAAAAAAAAAATTAAATTATTTATAAACCAAAAGTATATAATTTAAAAATAATTTTAAATAAAAAAATTTTTAGTTTATTTATAACAAACTTTTTAAATATTAATTTTAGACTCATAGTTTTTAATACAACTTTATAGTTTAAATTAAAGATTATAATTTTACTTAATATAAATTTTGTAATTTATTTATAAAAATTAATACTTGTCTTAAGAGCAAAATTTTTTTCTAACTTTAGAAATATATAAAATTTTAGAAAACTTAAAAAATTTTTAATAATAAATTCTAATATTACACAAACTTTGAACTTTAATTAAAAATTTTTAATAATTTTAAAAAATTTTCTTAATAAAGTTGATAAAGTAGATCTTTAAAGTCTTTTTTAATTAAAATATATTGCTAAAATTAATATTTAAGATTTTATTAAAAATTAAGCTTAAAAAAATAAACACAGATAAATTTGCTTGTATTATAATTTAAAGGATAGTAATTACAGTAGAACTTTTTTTGTCATTACTTTCATTATCTTATTGTTATAATTTTGCTTTAGAGTGATTTAGTAATAATTAACACCTCTTTAACTGTGCTGATTCTACTATACTACAAAAATTTTCAGATGTGTTAATAGTTAAAAATGACTAATAACTTTATATAAATATAATAATTATCTTTTTTTTTCTTAAATAGTTGTTTTAGTATTCTAGTCTATGTTTTTAACACATTTGGTTTATAATTTTTTTTCAGAAAATTCATTTTGACAATAATCAACACCTTTTTGACAATATTGATTTTTAGTTCATTTTCAGCTAACAAAATATAAGAAACTCCAGATCTATTAGATGAAAATGATATTATTCTTTTATTTTAAGTAAATAAATTAATTTAATTTACTATATTATAAAATTTTTTTTTTTTTTTAACCTTCGCAATGTTGTGGAAGAGTGAATTTTTATTAGGTATATTAGTAGTATATTCTTGATTAACAAAAGTATATTCTAGCCATACCTATACCTTTTGAGCACCTAATTAAATAACTACCTATTATTAGGGTCTACATTAGATGCTGTATCTATAACCCACTATTATTTGAGCTATCCAATTAAACTCTGATGTCTCCTATCCTGCATCACCACCTTAATTACGCCAACCCATAACTTCGTGCTGCTTCATTGAAGACCACCCAGATCGACATGTATTACACTACTTGTGCTCTAATTTATACTTATTGGGTTATTCTAGAGAAGGTGTAGTATATGCCTTCTAATCTTTCTATGTTCTACACATTTCCAGACTAGGCCTTTTTAGTAACTTATGCTGAGTCCAAAGACAAGTACTTGTGAGCTGAGGCCGCTACATTTACCTACTACTACCCTTATAAAGTTCACCCAAACTCCGGTACCTATTTTACAGACTCCCTCCCATACTTCTGAAAACCCAAACTCCCAATCTGATGGCCTGGAAGAGCGGAACCCTTCCTCTAGTTTTCTGGCAGCCTGGTTGGTATAGTGTATTGCCAAACACCTCAATCTCATCTGGTTTTCTGGTATCCGGTTGATCATCCTTTATATAGTAACTATTGAAGATCTGTGCTACTTTTCCACTCAGGTCTTGCCAAGCAGGCTTCCGTATCTTGTAAATTTGCTAGATTTATCCAGTAGCTTCACTCAGGTTTTGTATAATTTGTACATTACACTACATGTTCTACTATCTCTCAGTACAAGCTGGTATGACCACCATTACAGGTTCTATAACCCAATAGAATACAGTTTTCCAAATATATTTTTTATAAATTTGAATTTTAGTTGTCAATAAGATTCGAATTCTAGTTCTGCTGCTTGGGGTGCGACAACTTGCCAACTTCACTAAGTCGTTACATCCTTTTATTATAAAAATTGATTCATTTCTTTTTTATTACCTCTGTAAGAATAATTTAGACTTTTTTCTAATATCTAATCAATAATAGATTTTGAAAAAATTAAGAATCATAACACCTTAGAGTTAGAAGTTGAGATTGCATTTACAATCTAGTTAGAATTAAAGAACTAAATAGATAATTTTGTTAAATTAAAGAAGTTTAGCTATAAGGTCCAGACAAGTCAAACAGATGATTAAGTATTATACTAAGTTATTTACAAATGTATAAGATTGGGTGAGTATATACAAACCAAAGATAATTTTTAAACTATTTAAACAATAAGATGCATCTTTATAGAAAATATAATGTTTTTAGAAACACAATATTACTTGCTTTAAGACTACTAATATTAACAAATATATAACTATAAACTTACTTTATTAAATTATGAAATAGCATCATATTTTAGAAAATTGACTTCAGAAATATTATCTAATTTAAAAAATATGTTATACAAGGTCAAATAAATACTAAAATTATTTATTCATTATTAGATATGATTATTTTAACTATTCAATTTATAAAAAAAGATTTATATAATGATCTGTATAAACTTAGACTTGAAAATAATTATGATAATTTGGATGCATCTTAAATGTTTTAAAAGTTATTAAATTGAAAAGAATTAGATTTATTATAAAGAGGGTGTGGTGATTTAGAGTAGTAGTTAAATTATTACTCCAAGCAGCAGATCTAGAGTTCAAATTCTATTAGATAGAGTTTCAATCTGAATAAATCTGTCATCTATTTATCTATATCTAAATTTAACCAAATATTCATTTATTATTAATATTTAAATAATTATCTGAATATCAATAGTAAAATAAATATCTGAATAAATTCGAATTTGAATATTTAATAGATAAATAGATAAACAGATAATAGATAGAAACTCTACCACTAGAAGTGTTTTTAAAAAAAATAGGACTGTGTATTAGTAACATTTATTCAATAATTAGTTAGATATATCATCTGAAACCTTAGTATTACTATCTTAAAATAAAAGCTTTTAGATGATTCAAATTTAAAGAACCAGAATAATTAAATCTGTTTAGCAAAACTTAAGCAAAGAGATAGTAAAGATCTTTAACAATATTGTGGAAAGCTAGAATCAGAAACTGAAGAATCAGATGAAAACCCTGGGCAAAAAAGTTTACCAACTTGGCCACCAGAATTGTACTGGAAAAAAAGATCCTATATGATAGAATTAAGAACCAAGAGATGTAAAACCAGAAGCCACTTAAAGCCTAGATATAATGATCCATCCAGTCTAACTAGTTTAGTAGTTTAAGAGAGATCAGTATAAGAACTAGTTTAATGCAGGTATTGAGATTAGAATAAACTTTGTAAAGATACTGAATACTGGAATTGTTTAATAGTTAGCTCTAAATGCTAGTAGTAGTTTTGGCTACTGCAAAAGATATTTGAAGCCTAATTTGAAAATGTATACAACATAAAAAGATTAGGAGAGTATATATTACACCTTCTCTAGGACAACCTGGTAGTATAAGAATTTTATTAGATTATATATAGAATTGGAATACAAGTAGTATAACACATATTGATCTTAGATTTAGGTCGCAGATAACTCCTATAACCTTTGAGTTAGCAAGGGCTTTGTCTGAGTCTCTAGTCTTAGTATCTTATAG
>CAJVPZ010002648.1:0-12084 GCA_910592135.1 Racocetra fulgida | reverse complement strand
ATGAACAACTTTTATTAAGACCAAAAGGTGGGTATTCTTAATAGCAATACCTCTTCCGGAGCACTTCTTTAAATTTTTGGGGGTGGCATTAGCAAAAATGGGGGGTGGAAATAGCAACACTCTATTAAATATGATAAATATAAACATAGTTAATTTTTTTTTTTTTACACAGTATTATTATTTTATAATTGTGCATAAAAAAATCAAGATTTGCCAAACACACATTGTTGTATTTAGATATTTATTGAACTAATGCATTTAACCTAATTATAAAAATTTGATCATGACTCATCGAACATAACTTTTGACATAACTTTTGAGGCGTGGCAATAGATTATCCAAAATTGAAATTGAGAAGAAGCTGATTGGATGTTTAAAAAGTTTGAAATCTAAATGTAGTAAAAAAAGAACGCCGAGAAAAAAAAAAAAAAGTTCGGCGTTTAATGTTAAATTTAAAAGCAATTTTGAAAAATTGAGAAAACAATGTGAATATTTGAGGTACGAAAATAAGAATAAAATCATTTACATATGATTATGATAATCGTTTAAAGAGCGTCCAGTATTCCAAAGAAGGTTTAAATGTGAAACTGTAAGCTATTGAAACATTCTATTCCGCTTAAAAATTTTCCATAATCTTTATTGATAATTACAATTATTAATCGTTACGCACATGAATTTCTTACATAAAATGAGTGCATATCAAAATTATTATTTTGTGATACAAGCAACACGAGAACAAAAATTACAGAGAAACAAGGGTAAAATGATGCCTTTTGCAGAACTTTACATCAAACTGAATGGTTTAATACGTAACAAAGAGGGATACCGATAGAGAAAGATAAGGATTACCTTATTTATGATAAAGATTTTATGCATACATACCCAAAAAGAGCGTATTTACATCACTTACATCACTAGATGATAACCCCGATGATGCTATGCTACAAATGAGGAAATCCCAAAAAACCGAACGAATTCAAAAAGGCAAAAAGGACAAGCCTCGCATGAAACATAAGTATTACTGTATTCGTACTGCTGTACTGTGCGTAGTCACAGAAGATCATGTGATAGAAACACAGTATTCATAACAAAAATTCGTATAAAAATTTGGATAAAATTTGGATAAATATTTATGTTTGATTATGCATTTAATGAATACAAGCATTAAATGATTGGTGATACTGCGGCAAAAAGCAAAATTAATAAAATAATTTTCATAACATGTAAACATCAGGATAAACATGCATACCGATCAAAATTTGAAATAAATCTTTAAGCTGGTATTTGTGAACGAAATGCAAAATACTTTGAACACAACATTTTTTAATGTTGATGCTCGAGCCTGTTGAATCATTGCATCTTTTAAAGATCTTTATGCTTATCATTTTTAATTTTAATTGCAGGAAATCGCAGGAAATCGCAGGAAATCTCGCGTTTTTGATAACACAACTGATTGATTTACACGATTAAAAGTTAATTTACACGATTAAAAGTTGATTAAAAGTTGATTAAAAGTTGATTAAAAGTTGATTAAAAGTTAGTTAAAAGTTAATTGACCCAATCGAAACGCGCGAATATTATGTATACATATTATATATATTATGTATATTATGTATATTATGTGTATATTATGTGTATATTATGTATATTATGTATATTATGTGTATATTATGTATATTATGTATATTATGTGTATATATTATGTATATTATGTATAAGTATGCAATTAATTTTCTGTAGTCCAATATAACAAAAGTAATAATGAAGACATAAATTGTCACACATTAAATCATTTAATACAATTTTAATTCATAAAATTTAGTAGATTCTTGTTAATTCTTAATATTATTATGTATAAAACATTATTATTAAATACTATTATGTATCAAATACTATTATCAAAAATACTATTATCAAATATTATTATCAAATACTATTATCAAAATACTATTATGTATCAAAAAAACCATTAATGTTAATAATTTTTATCGGTAATCCAATAGCATACATACACGAAACACGAATTTTCCTGATTGTCTCACGGTATTCAACCTTAATTATGACCTTCTATTTGCTTATTTATTTATTTATTTATTCATTTCATAATTTCATATGCAAAGAATACCTCGTGTAATGACCATTGAAATAATAGTAACCTACTGTATACTACATACTACTGTATACATAAACAAATATGCATGATGCACACCTTAGTGGTACTCATAAAACAGAAAAAAAGGTTTACGAAATTTGGTAAAGTTGTCAAGACCTGGATTTTTCATTTTCGTAACACTTATTTAACGTTTATTCATATATTGTACAAGAAAGATGAAAGGTAAGCTTGAGTTTAATTGGGACACTTGAAAGTTACACGAGTACAATAAAATTAATATGGAATCCAATGAATTTAATAGAATTCGTACGAACTCATACGAATTCATACGAATTCATACGAATTCATACGAATTCATACTCATAACATTTGTACAAAATGTATTGCGTTGTGTAAGTCTTTCGGGAGTGGGGGAGCGAATGAAAAGGAAATCTTTGTAATCCAAAAATGTTGACACATTCACTTTTTTGTACAAGTCCAATCAGAATCGGAATAATAATCTAGAAGAATCATTGGAATAGTTAGTAATTAAAATAGTAATAATCAGAATAGTAAATTAGAATAATCATTGGAATAATTAGTAATTAGAATAGTAATAATTAGAATAGTAAATTAGAATAATCATTGGAATAGTTAGTAATTAGAATATATAGTTAGTAATTAAAATAGTAATACTGTAATTAGAATAAACTAGAATAGTAAATTAGAATAGTAAATTAGAATAGTAATTAGAATAGTATAAATTAGAATAGTAAATTAGAATACTAATTAGAATAATAATTATATATATAGGAACAAATTAACAAAAGGGTAATTATCAATGTCAAATTTGGAATGATTAAGTAAGAGTTTCGATAAAATTTGTATGACGAATACATAATAAAAACATAAAGAGAAAATAAAAATGCACGGATTTTATTTTAATTTTCCTTTTTTTTTTAAACGATTTAATACTACGTATATACATCGACTTGGGGTGGTCAAGGATTTTAGGTTTTTGTTTGAATGTTATCTAAATGTTATTCATTATGTGACACGAAACATAAATAGAAGATCACGTCTTTGTGAGACGTTTTAAAAACTCAATCGACTAATAAGATAGTCAACTTCGGAGAGTACAATAACGTTAGCATATTCTTACTATTCTTACTATTCTTAACATAGATGCTTATCGTACACCGTAGACACTTATTGTAGACGCGTTTACTTAAAAGAACAATTACTTTAAAACAATTACTTTAAAACAATTACTTTAAAACAATTACTTTAAAACAATTAATTTAAAATAATTAAAATAATTACTTTAAAATAATTACTTTAAAATAATTACTATAAAAAATAATTATATAAAAATTTAGATAAAATTCATTTGAGGATCATCAACAAAGATTTTACTAGTACGTAAGAAAATCCAAACTTTATCATAATAAGTCAATGCGAGAAGGGGGAGGAGGGACAAGAAAGACCATTCAAAGAATAGATTAGGCTGCAGGTAGATCCTGGCTTGTTTTAACCCCTTGATAAAACTAAAATCAGGCAAGATCGAAATTCATTTGACCGTTGTAAGTTAAGATAGCTCACGAATTTCATTCGCTTGACCGATAAGAAATGGATTTGCAAAACTAATAAAAGTTCATTTATGCTAAGTTTTATTACGTGCTTCATAGATTTACGTAACATGCATTTATTTATGCTAATTTTATGAAATTTTTATGAAATTTTTTTTTATCGGATCATCTTTAAAACTTTCGGTTATAAGTATATACTTAGGGACTAGAACTGGTTTTAAAAAAAGTACGAATAAGAATTAATCAACAAAATGTTTTGCTAATTTAGTTCATTCGTTATATACATTGATATACATTTGATATACATTTGATATACATTTGATATACATTGGAGATGGATACACTTACTGTATACATTTAATGTACGTAGGTACGTACGTAGGTACTTACTGTATACATTAAATGTACGTAGGTACTTACTGTATACATTTAATGTAGGTACGTACTTACTGTATATACATTTAATTATATACATTTAATGTAGGTACGTACTTACATTTACGCACTTATACCTTATACACTTATACACTTATATTTACGCACTTATTATTTACGCGTTTTATACATGCATTTACATTCATTTATACTGTACGTATATAAGATCGTCACTAATCATCTTTCTCTACGTAACGTTAGCATATGGTAAATTTATAAATTCGGAAAGAATTTACTCATAACACAAATTTTAATGCTAATTCATTAATAATAATAAATAGTATGAATAATTGTTACGTATTTAATAATTTGATACTGTATGCATTATCGATATATACGTACGTACGTACACAATGCTTGCATGTTTACATTGATTTCTAACATGAAATTGGTTTCGCTTAATATAAAGATTACGTGTAAAAACAAAGCCAAGCATTACAATAAATGAAATTTAATGAATATTAATGAAAATTAATGAAAATTAATGAAAATTAATGCAAAGTAATATTTATAATACATTATGTTAAAGATTATGAAGAAGAATCTATTTTAAGAGTGCAGATAGTGCAGAGAAATAGATCAACATATACGAGTCTTTACAAATCTTTTCGTAATACATTTCTTATCAAGCATTATTATGTAAAGGTCAATTATCAAACCAATAATATTCATAATATTCATATATTATTTATTCATTTTAACTAATTAATTAATTATACCAAAACTGAATTAATTCAATATAACGGAATTTAGTAATTATACCAAAACTGAATTAACTGAATTGATTCAATTATAACGGAATTAACTGAATTGATTCAATTATAACGGAATTAACTGAATTGATTCAATTATAACGGAATTTAGTAATTCAATCAATCAATTAATTAAAATCGTTCTTGTTTTGTAAATAAAGCGAAATATTAACATTGATTGATGTTTCTAGTATTTGATATTTTGGTATTTGGTATTTTGGTATTTTGGTTTTTTGATGATCCGTTCGTCTTTCTCTCCGGTTTCCCACCCCTCTTTTGTTTACCTAATAATGTTAAGTAATGATAACCATAATAATAATAATAATATTCATAATTTATAATTATAACTTATTATTATTACCTTATTACCGTTACTACTATCATCACAATTATCAGTATTATGATTATTATCAATTAACAATTAACGTTAACGTTAACGTTAATAAAATCGCGAATTATACCTTTTTTTAATAATACATATGATTATCCGACATCTTGACTATGATGATACCTTGGTTTACACGTGATTTCTGCCAAGTAACTTGGATTTTGTCAAAAATCACGTGTAAACTAAGCTATTATCATAATAAGATGTCGGATAACACCGATAACTTGTTTATCTTGGCTATGAAATTTAATATTCCATTTAATACTGTAATATTCCATTCCTGGGCTCCTTCGGGGCCCAGAAGGTAACTATATATGCGCGCGTATTAAAGTCGTTGTCCTATGCTAATCGTGCTAATCTTGCTAATCGTGTCAATCGTGTCAATCATGCCAATCACGTTATTTATAACTCATATAACTCATATACCTCATATAACTCATATAACTCATATAACTTATAAATATACCTTTAAAAATACGCGAGTCGCGTCTATTTCCAAAAAAAATAGAAATTTTTTTATAGAGATCGGCCATAGAAGAATGGACCCGGCATTATACTTACGCAATCTTTAAGCCTTTGTATCATTTTCAAGAGATTTTTTTTTATTTAAACCTACTTTTTGTGGAATGAATAGTATAAAAAAAATTTTTTTTTACAACGCATGTATGTATGTATGTATGTATGTATGTGTACGTATGCACGTACATAACTACATAAAACTTTATACATAACTACATAAAACTATATACATAAAAATACATAACTACATAAAACTATATACATAAAAATACATAACTACATAAAACTATACATAACTACATAAAACTATATGCATAAAAATGCATAAAAATGCATAAGCGAGTGAAACCTTATAAAATTAAAAGTTAATGCGCTCCTAATATGCAGGATGTCGGCGGAAGATAGTGATACTCGGGTCATTCCTAAAAAGAAAAAACGCAAGTCGGCGGCCGAGTTTCACCGCATTAAACATTTGCTTGCATTGAAATATTTACGGTATGTCGGAGTTTTTTGGGGGGGATCGGTATTAATTATCGACAAGCATGGGTAAAACCTGTTTACTGAATATAGAAAGTATTTTAAAATCTTTACAAAATCTTATAAAAAAAATCTTTTTTATTCGGAAATAATCATCACAAAGAATCTTATAAAAAGGGCGTGTGACCAAAAGGCTTATGCAAATTGGTATATCTTAACCTTTTTAAGTTACTTTCTATGCGCCATCAATGACATCATCAACATGGTAAAAGAGAGATGTAAGCAACGTCATTAAGTAAAGCAAACAACGTATTTGTAAGTTTAATAAGCACATTGAGGAGTAAAGAATAAGCAAAAAGGAGTACTGTAAAAAGGAGTACGTGTTTGGGGAATGAAAAGCATTACCAAAACTATCTAGAAAGGTAGTGAATAATTTCATTCAGAGCTTCATTTACAATCAATCTTACAATCAAACTAAAATCGATTACAATCAATTTTACAATCATAAACTTCCAATAAAATTCCTATCTATTATGTAATAATGGAATAAAAGTAATAAAAGTAATAAAACGTAATAAACCGTGACTTTTTAATAACTGATAGTCCATTGATAGTTGTTTCTAACCAGTTTGTAGTGTTGTTCACGGAGTTGCTGTTGATTACGTATTACTTATTTATTTACCTTTGATAATATATTTATATTATTGATTTGATATTTATATGATTGAATTGATATTTATATTATTGAATTGATTTGATAAATGAATTGATAATATATTGTTATTTGATTAAATATATTAATGAATTGATAATATATTTATCAATTTATTCAATTAATTTATTCAATTTATTTATCAATTTATTTATCAACATCAAATATCAATATCAATATCAAATATCAATATCAATATTAATATACTATTTATCGATTTATAAAATTGTAAAATTGTATGAAATACCGAAAACAGATAAGTGCTTTAGACGACGAATTTTTTTTTTGTGGAGTGTCAAAAAAAAATAATCAACAATAAAACTTAATAAAATTTTATATACATAATTTTTATTTAACACGTTTTTCTTTTTTGTGTACCAAGTTTGAGTAACTTCTAATGTTTGTTTGTGTAGAAAATGAAATTAGTGCTACTTCAAACCCGTTCGAAAGAATCCGGCATTAATGTTATTGTAAGACAAGCTTGTCCCTATGTAACCCTTATTATGTTATTATGTTAATAGGGAGTTTGGATTCGGAATCACCTGATTCAGAAAGATTTTCATTTGTCATTACTTTATATTACGTATTTAATATTATTTGATTACTTGATTATTTGATAATACTGTATATTTTTTTGATTTCTGATCCCATTTATCTATTTATCCATTTATCTATTTATCCATTTATTTATTTATCCATTTATCTATTTTTTACGTATCCATTTATCTATTTTATCCATTTATCTATTTTTTATCCATTTATCCATTCATATGACCCTAAACTCCTCTATCTATTTCCGTGCCCCTAGTTTCATTTTAATCTCTGCATAACAAAAGTCGCGTTCTTTCCCGTCAAGGTATAATCAGCAATGTTCATAAGTCTCACCAAACTAAGGTTGGTAATGTTGGTACTTTCTTTGTCAAAAATTAATAATCTAATTCCGTTTGATCAATTGATTTTAATAATTTTAGAATTTCATATTACTTTATACTTTCTATCGTGGCATTTTTGTTAACAAAAAACTTTGTTACTTTTCCTTACAAGGTTGATGACAAAGATGATAGGTTGATGATCATGGTTTGATAACTGTTGTGAAACAAGAAAAAAAAAAAAAAAGCTAAAAAGATAAAACCTATTTTTATCTTGGTTTACATGCGAGATTAGCGTAAATATTGTTCTAACCATTTTATTAATAATGATTCCCCTGAAGTTTTTTTTTTTTAAAGTTTCACGACGTGTTTATCAAAAATCATATAATACAGTAATAATGATAATATTATCGTCTCTCTTGAAGGGTGGCTTTTCTCACGATAATTTATGTTAATATGTAACATAATATCAGTATTGTTCATACCAGAACAATGATTGCCTATCAAAACCAAAACAAATCTTGAAATATTTTGCAATATTTTGAAATATTTTGAAATTTAGTAAATTTATAAATTTAATAAATTTTAAATTTAATAAATTTAATGAGGTTACATATCAAAGGATCTAGAATTCTTTTGATCACCGGGAAATGGATTTAAAAAAAAAAACTTCGGATGTTTCCGAACTGAGAATTTTTACAAACTTTTGATGTACAGTACAGTATATCGGCTATATCGTCTATATCGGCACACACACATTTGCTCTTTTTTTGTTTAAATTGTTTAACCAGTTTTTTTTTACTCATTATTTTTTTTTTTCGTTAATTCTTAAGTTTTTAGATAATTGGTATGTACGTACAGACGTACTGTATAGGTACATATATATATCTAGATCCGGGCCAAGATTTACCTAATTAATTTTTTGATAAAAAAATTTCTGAGATTAGATGTCGAATTTTCGTTGGATGAAATTTATCAAATCTCGTTTTTATATTATCAAAAAAAAATTTTTTTATCATCCATTATTAAAACGAAAGAAAAACATCTTTTATTATTATTATAAATAAAGGTGATGGATTTTAAGCAGGGATTTCAAATTTTGAATACTATTAATATTCTAATGAATTACCAGTAATAACGATAAATCATTATTAATAGATTTTAATGATTAATATTTTTAATTAATTGCTTATCCTGTCTTGTAACTTATTTGTAACTTACTTGTAGACTACCTGTAGCTTACTTAGACTACTTGTAATCTACTTGTAGTCTACTTGTAGACTACTTGTAACTTATTTGTAATTGTAATTGTAGCTTATTCGTAGTTTGTATCTCCCTTATAGTATTGCAATAGAACAATCACATTAATAATACGATTCTTAAAAGAATCCTGCAAGTACAAGTGTAACGTCCCTGCGTTAACAAAAAAACCTATCAAAACCGTATTGATCTAGAAAAAAAAAATAAAAAATTTTTTTTTATAGCATGTAAGAGCATGCTAGATAAACGCCCGTTTTTGAAATCCTATTAATGCCAAGAACGATGAAATCGATGAAATCTTGGATCGTGCGTGATCCGCTGAATTTTGAAGTAATACGGCGTTAAAGTCAACATTTTTTTAATATTATTTTAATGTTATTTTAATGTTATTTTAATGCTATTTTAATGTTATCATTTCGTGTGCATGTAATGTACGCGCAATTTAACCATGTAGGTTGAAATGATTTTGAGTTAACGAATTACGCCGTTTTTTTTTCTTTGCATGTTTGTTGTGAAATTTTCTTGTGAAATGATAAATATATTTTTTTTCGATCAACTGATATTGTTACTGATATTGTTACTGAGATAAATTGTTTTCCTGCGTGTTGGACTTGGAAAGATAAACATCCAGTTTTGACCGTCATATGTTATCAATGTTATCTCTGTTATCGTAGTATGTAACTGAATGATATTTACTGTTTTTCTTAATCGTAACACTAAAAAATTTCTCTATCTATATTCACGTATTTTTTTAACCTTTGAAATGTTTAATTATTATTTATTGACGCGACAAATTTTTAATGAATCAAAATTTTGCAAGTTAAATTATACTGCATCATATTATCGTATTAAAACAATCATCTAATAAAATTCCGCGTCATGCTTTCTGCATGTATTTATGAAATGCTCTCCTTAAGTTCCCCAAGTTAATTTGCAAAAGTTGATTTGCAAAAATTGATTCGCTTGTCAGAGAATTCACGACCTTGGCAGTAAAGAATTCTTGGAATTAACAATTTATCAAATGTTTATGAACCGTTACCTGGAATGGTACAAGTATATGCTTGCATCTTTCGGTACAATTTGTCAATAAAGTGTTGGTAAATTGATAGAATTGATGCAGCTTCTAATAACGATAAATGAAATACATGAAGTTAATACGTGTTGCATACATCAAAATTCTATAATAGTAATTTTTGACTTTATGTTTTAATTATGTTACCTAAGTACGTACATATGTACGTACGCGTTTTAAAAATAAAGTAAGGAATTGCTTAGAGGTCAATTTAAGCCACATTCGTTTCAACACGTAATTTGCATCAATAATACATACTTCTCATATCTGCTAGCCTATCAATATTAAGTTATCCATTTGAGATCGTACAAGAAAATGCGTAACTTTGTTATCCGCAGTCCTACTCAAATTACATGCTACTCATACTACATGCTAATCAAACTACATGCGCGTGAGTCCTACTCAAACTACATGCGTGTGAATCCTACGTACTCAAACTACATGCTACTCATATTACATGCTAATCAAACTACATGCGTGTGAGTCCTACTCAAACTACATGCGTGTAAGTCCTACTCAAACTACATATTACATGTGTGAGTCCCACTCAAACTACATATTACATGTGTAAGTCCCACTCAAACTACATACACATGTGCGAGTCTCACTCAATCTACGTACACATAACTACATGTGTGTGACGCGATCTAATTCATCCCGCTCTCATAGCTGTATCTCATAGCTGTGTCTCATAGTTGTGTCTCATACTATCTCACAGTAGTTGTGTCTCATACTATCTCACAGTAGTTGTATCTCATACTATCTCACAGTAGTTGTATCTCATACTATCTCACAGTAGTTGATACAGTATCTCATAGGAGTAATTCAAACCATTTATTTAAAATTTCCTTTTTAAAGAAAGTCTAGCCTATAATCTAAATTAGCAAGGCAATAAACCTAAAAAACTATTTACTTATTAAAAAAATAGGTCGAATGTTACGTTCTTTACCTCTATTTTTAGCAAAGTAATTAACCTATTGATGTTCTTCGGGTGAATTTTTAATTCGTGTTCTTTATGTCTCTTTATGCTTCTTTATGTATGATCACACGCGAAATTTGATTGGTTTTTTGCTTAGTTAATGCGTTAGAAACTGGTTATTTTTGTATGAACCAATACTTGGGATTCATTGGTTATAATATTTCTAAATGCATCAAATGAATAAAGAGACTCCCCTTTCACTGGATCCTTTCTTTTCAACCCTGAATCATTAGATAATCAAATGTTATCATAATTGTATTTCATACTTTTATATTAATTTTTGAAATAAATATCAATAATATCAATAATATCAATAATATCAATATTATCGTTATTATGGACAAACTTACTATTCCTGGTACACAAGAATTATGTAGTGAAATTGTTTTGTTCGCTTATTTGTTTTCTTGTCTCTATCGTGTTTCGTAAATATGGTAACTTGTACTGTACGTATAAACATCAAATTTAAAATGCCATTTTTTCAATATGTACAACAAAATATAATAATAATAAAATATTCAAAAGACATAATTGAAGAATAACAGACTTTCATGTCCCACCATGCATCGGATCAAACCACTGTCCCTGTTCAACAACTATGAAAGAACTATAGTAGTAATTATGACATGCTAAAAATGATATCCCATTTTCATCACGCGTACCTTAGTAGTAAATGGTTCAATATAAATGTTTACATAATATTTGTAAAAAAAAAAAATGACTGAATTCTGACCACATCGATCAAAGTTTGTGGTACTTGTCTATTGAAAAGTTAACTAATACAACAACAATAAATGATAAAATAATCACGTGTGACATAACACAAATTTCGGCGTCCATTTGAACACAGGATTCATTTATTTTTACCGTAAAACGCCGTATAAGGTACCCGGGTATCTTACAATTCACATGATAAAAATTTGATTTGTACCCCCCGGGT
>CAJVPZ010002647.1:0-12086 GCA_910592135.1 Racocetra fulgida | reverse complement strand
TAGATTAACAATGAAAAAAAAATCCAACCCGATTGAAATTTCGAATGTCATTTAATGCAAAACGAAAAATCATCTTTATATAGCTTTAATAATTTAAGTACTGTTGAATTTTTATTATACACCAATTCTGCAAATTGATTGGCTGATTTCCGACCATTTATCATGTGATTTTCAAAACCGATAACCGATACAGAACCCGTCCACCATGCATACCGGTTTTGAGAAGGCCAACAGTACTTGGATTAATAAACGTTTTTTATATCATGAACTAAATCAACATGAATAAAATAAAATCAAGCAGTAAATATTCATGGGATTTAATAATGGTTTAATATTTAAATCAACAAATGTTTTATACTTCACATTAATCAATGCAAATAAAATGTAACTAAATAGTAAGTATTCATTTATAACTTATATTAGATGCTTGAATAAATAAATGTTCTTTATATGATGCATTAAATTGACACAAATTAAATATATAAATTAACGGTTTATTTTAAATTATTAGATTAACAGAAGTCTTTAGACTTAGAGCACTAAATCAATAGCAAATATTTATTAGATTTAATGCACAAAAATGTATAAAAAACACAATAGTTTTTACTTTAGTCTGAAATATTTTAATTTTTTGGCAGTTTGAACTCTAATTTCAGATTGCACTTGCTAGGGCGTTATAAAAAGAAATATTTTAGTGCAATGCGTACAGTGTCATTTTAAAAACTGGTAAGTTTAACTTAAATGAAATTTGATCAAACTTTTCTTAATAATTTATTAGTTGATAATTGGTTAATCAACTAGTTGATTAATCGATTAATCAGTAATCAACTAATTAATAAATCGATTGTAATCGATTATTTAAAAAATAATTGACCAACTAATCGATTGAATTTTTTGTACCGATTTGTATCACTACCCTACCCGCGTTAGAGCAACGCATAATTTTTGTGGCCTGCCGGGACGGCAGTCATAAAATAAGAGTAGGTGGTGGGATCCGTTAGGATTGTATGCTGGAAAACGTTACATGTGGCCTGTTGAGACGACAGTCACAAAATAATGATAATTTATGGCATGTCGGAACAACAGCCATAATACAAAAGAAAATGAAAAATGTACGATTCTATAAACAACTGCGTAGGTTGCTCGATAGCAGAAGGGAAATACCCGTATGTTTCTTCATAGTAATAGTTTATTCCAAAATGAGAGACAAAACAATTCATTTGTTGGTGATCGTATTGTCGGCAAATTATATTGCCGGCAGAATAAGCTTGTCTGTAAATTCTATTGTCGGTTAAATGAGCTTGTCGGTAAGTTGATTATGTCGGTAAAATTAATTGTCAGTAAAGTGTGTGTCGGTAAAATCAACTTGTCGGAAAAAACAAGCTTGTCAGTAAATCGAGTGTCGGCAAATTATTTGTCTGTAAAAAAAACTTGTTGGCAAAATGTTTGTCGGTGTAATGTTATGTCTGCAAAGTGATTTTCGGCAAAATAATACGAATACGAATCCTTGTAATAATGCACAACTACAATTATATTTATATGAAATTTTTTGTTGACAATATGAATATGCAAATTATGATGTAATCAAAGTTTTCTCAAACATTATTCTCGATACGATTATTAATAATATATTTTTATTTATCAAATATTGTCGCACTAGGTTTAGGTCTTCGTTGATATTTAATTGTTGTATTAAATGAATAAATTATTGACCAAATAGTAAAATTTGTCGTTAGCAAGCATCCGTATTTGTTATTTTTTGGACTTTCGGTATTTTTGTTTATTGTCCACAAAAACTTTTAGTATAATGAATAAAAAAAATAATTCATTGAAAGTTACATGAGTGATCCTGTTCGCAAAAAAGTTTATAAATTGAAATGACAATCTCAACGTTTTCTTTCTAATAAAAATATTTTATTCACGTAATAGACTTTATCAAATTACGTTTATTATTTAAAGATTCATCACAATGACAAACGTACTTGGCCCGCTTAAAATATTTTCCGCTAAGTAAAATTTATTCACCGACTCTTTTTGATCCATTGATTAAGACGTTTGAGAATACTTTTAGTCTCTTTATGCCTACCTAAATTAACGTGAACATAATGAAGCTAAATAGTAAATATTTAAAAATTTAATTAGCTTATTTTAAACGGTTAGATTAAAATTTTCTCTTTACTTAAACAAAAAAATAAAATTAAACACAGTAGTTAATAGAATAGCTTAACTTAACCCCTATAAATTAAAACTTGTTTTATAGTCACGCTTTAATTTAAGTGAACAAACGAACTTAAATAGTAAATATTTCATGAACTTGAATAGTTTATTCAAACATTTGTATTAAAATTTTTATTATATTTACCTGAACTAACGTAAATAAAATACTAATATAAACCTTCCACTATGCATATCGATTTTGAGAGTTTACAGCGCAGATAAGAATTTTTGAATTAACTTTGCTTAAATTTTTTTTAGTAAAACGATATTCTCGAAAACTTTAAAATAATAGTTTAATAAGACAGCAACATTATGCTTAATCATATAAGGAGGTATTGATTTTTATACTGTATTGTATTGAGTCTTCAAACTCTATAATACAGTGTCACTAGCAAACCCGTCACCGTGAGAACTTGAAGAATTTCGCGAACGATCGTTGTACAACGATGACCAAGTCCCAGACGTGAAACAACGATCTCCTGTAACCGAATGTGCAAAACCTAGTGATTTGCTCATGCGCATGGAAATTTTCGGATCACATAATTCTGGCCCGCATTAGCAGCAAGCTACCATAATGCAGGCCAGAATTCCATGCGCATGAAATTTGAAAAAAAAAGTTGATATCTGTCAAGGTAATATTACATTGTCGAGTTTAGAGTGTGGCCGTGGAAAATGATGTGTGATTGTGTCGATGGGTGGGAAATCAAGATGCGACGATAATGGTATGGACATTCTTTTGATTTGTCTTTCTTTTTCATGTGCTGAATGATTGAATAGTAAAGACTGTAATATTAGGGAAAGAGTGTTAGACTAGAAAAGGCGAACTGGCTTAAATTCAATGGCAGGATAATGACAAAAGGAAGAAGAAATAACCTTCGATATTATTATTTTCTTGCCTTGTAGTTTTGTTATAAATAAGAGGTCAATTTTCTCTTGTAAATGTAGTGCGTGCCCTACACATATTAAGCCATTAATAAAGAAAAGGCTTCATAAATAAGAACTCAACTCTCTTTAAAAAGTTTTGCCCAAATTCTGTTCAAATAAAACTCGACTCTCGCTTTAAACCTTGCCAAATCATTCTCGCCTCGAACGTCGAGTAACATTACGCCACACCTACAACTTTTAAGCGACAATTCGTCGCACTCTTTTTTTTTTTTTGTTGCGTGTTCTGACCGTTTAGCCAGTAGCAACAGTAATAAATAAAATCCCCTGAATAATTTAATATTCTCTAGTCAGTACACAGCAATAGACATGCAAAATCAAAGGTTTTATGTGCTTATTGTGAGATTGTGGCTAATTCAAGGAAGAATTTGAATTTGATACATATATAGTGATATATAGATGTGACTATTGAAGAAGGTAGCTGCGTACATACCTAATGTCGTATAACCTTCCCGGGTCGTAACAGTGAGAAAAAAACAAGATTTTTGCGATATAATAGGACTAGGGTTAGCCATTTTATTTCATATCTAATTTTGTATGACCAAGATGGTCATCATGTAATGGTAAATTTTATCAAACAAGTCATATGGTAATAGTCCAACATAGTCATAAAAGGACCTAATACTAATAAAATTGGCTTTTCTAATAAGTGTTCGAGTGTTTATATTCTTTGCGTATGAATAGCTCATTGATATCGTGTAACGTAAATTAGAACGCAGCCTATTCATTTAAATATAACTCTCACAGAGCTTTGCATGAAAGTGTAACATCTATACGAATTACCGGATTTATATATTCAGGTTCTAAATATAAGAGTCATTTTACAAAAAATAATATCCCAAAATGCTCTTGACCACTTTGCTTGATTCCGTTCCCATTTTTCCTATCAACCTTAAATATACGTGCTTTAAAAATCCACCGGGTTCTACCTATGTGGCAAAGGTGACTATACATACGACTGGAGAATTATTGTTAAAGAGTTTTCAAGATTGCATTGGACTGAACGGCTACGATCGTTATAAGCTTGTGTATCATGACAAGAACATACAGCCCGCTGATACGCTTGAAAAGTTGGGTGTCAAGGTAAATATTTTGACTATTCTATTATATCGAAATCGTTGAAAAAGAATAAATATGTATACATGATAATAATCATGGATTTTAATTTAGAAAGGTGATTTAGTCGAGGTAGTAGGTAACTACTTTAAAAAATTTAATAATTTTATTTTCAATCAGAGTTTGCATTTACACCAACTAAAGAAAAAGTTCAATGCTAATATACCTGAAAATGGATATTTTATCTAGAATTTATAAAAATCTATGTGAACATAATGAATAACAAAGCGATAGAATTAAATACAAGGAGAGATGGCACAATTAAAGATATTAAGCAAATGATTCAGGATAAAGAAGGCATCCCCACTGATCAACAACATCTTGTTTTTAATAACCAATTGTATGATGACCATACCTTGTCACGTTATGCTATCAAAGAAAATTCTACATTGTATCTAGAATATGAAGCAATAATGATCTACGTAAAATTAATGGATGAAACAATCATAAAATTGGATGTCAATAGAAGTTACACCATCGAACAGGTTACTCGTATGATCCAAGATAAAGAAGGCATTCCTTCTCATCAAATAACATATTTTACTATTGATGACGGAATTATGCATCACTATGATATCTCATCTCGCTACAACACACTTAAAACCTTAGCAAATTATGGGATTAAGAATGAGTCTACACTTAAACTATTTCATTATATTCCATTTGCTGGTTCTTTGTATGTGAAATCACTATCCGAAAAAGTGACAACTGTGCAAGTAGATTCGAATGATACCATTGAACAAGTTAAACAAAAGATCCAGGACAAAGAAGGAATTTCTCCTGATCAACAATGCCTTTTTTTTGCTGGCATGCGATTAGAAAATGAGCGTACCTTATCAGATTATTTGATCCCAAAGGAGGCTACTGTTCATCTTGTAATTAAAGAAATCAGTACTCACAAAGAATCGTCTGGTTCATATGAGATTTTTGTGAAAACACTAACCGGAAAAACAATAACTCTACAAGTAGAATCAAACAACACCATTGAACAAGTTAAACAAAAGATCCAGGACAAGGAAGGAATCCCTCCTGATCAACAACGCCTTGTTTTTGCTGGCAAGCAATTAGAAGATGGGAAAACTTTGGCAGATGATAATATTAAAAAGGAGTATACTCTTCATCTTGTGCTTAGATTACGTGGTGGAATGCTTCAGGAAACCAGTGGTCGCATAGAATTTGACGCACTGCCACCACTCACTCAATATACTCTAACGCCTGAAGAACGTTTACAAAATGGAATTCATGCTGGTATTGCCTGTAATTATTGTGGTGAACGTGAATGGAAAGGAACAAGGTTAATATCCATTGTATTTAATGAGCTTAAAGATATTCCAGTTTATTCATTAATATATAAATTTTTTCACTATTTACAGATATAAATGTTCTGAATGTTCTGATTATGACTTGTGCTTTGATTGTATCACAATGTCCTACCTAATTCATAACGTGCAACATTCTTTTCTGAAAATATTGAATCCCTTAGACCCAAAGAATGTTTCAAAAGATACTCCTATTGCTTATGTTACCCCAATACTACCAGACACGAAAGAGAAATTATTAGCTCTGCTACGCGAAGAAGAACGGCGAAGATTTTCACCTGAAATTCAAAAAAAATATTATGATGTTGGGAGCGATCCTACAAGTGGAAAGGATTGGATGGATGTTACTGATCAGATGCAGCATGAGTTGGTTCGAGAATTCGGATATTCAGATGAAGCAGTACAAATGTTGCGGCGTGCACCACAACTTTATCCAGGTAAGTAATATACTCTTTTTGTTTATGTAAATGTTATTTAATTTTAATATCTCTTTCTTCCCATCACATCAAGATGATCCTGAATTTCGTACAACTCAAGTATATGTTCGCAATAATATTGCCAACATTGGAAATCTCACTGAAGGAATGCTAGCACCTGATTGTCCATTAGTTCCATTAGATTCTTCAATTTTTACGTCAATAATTGATAACAGTACCCCTGATTTACCAAATTTAGTTCATTTACGTTCGCTTTGTAAATCAGGACGGCCTCTAGTTCTTATGGGTGGATCGTATACTTGTCCTTTATACCGATGCATATCTCATGTGCTCAATGATATATATAATCGATATAAAGCGGATGTAGATTTTTATTTGATTCAAATTAAAGAAGCACATGCTTCTGATGTTTGGCCTATTGGCAACATTGTCGATGTCAAGGAGCATCACACATTATCTGACCGTTTGGCTGCTGCACGTGAGATGGCAACAAAAACCAAATTGGAAATTCCTGTACTAGCAGACACAATGAATGATACTTTCTTAAAATTATATTCACCATGGCCATTCCGATTTTTTGTAGTTGTTGATGGAACTTTGAAACTTGTTGGAATGCCAAAAGATGCGCGTTATGATACAACAGATCTAGTTGAATGCTTAGATGATCTTTTACGCGATAAAAAAGACCTACATTAATTGTTTCTATGATGTTTTTAGGGCATTGAATTTACTTTTTATCGCTATTTTTGATTTGTTTTTTTTTTATTTTTATATTTGAATTTATTTATTGCTTATCGTAGAAATGACATGGTGGAAATAGCAAATTTCTATGGTGAAAAATAGGCTTCCTTTTTTTATTGTCATGTTTATTTCATTTTATTTAACATTATTTTTTTTACTATGTTCTTGAGCGGATAGTCATTAGTCACAATGTACAATTTTGGAACTTTAAAAATGTAAAATTCCTTAATGCTACGAGATTATGAAGCTTAAATGATTTAGTATAATGTAATAACATTCTTAAAAATGTTGAATAAAAGATCCATACAGAAACAAGCTTTAAGTTAGTAAATTCTTCAAAAATACTAGGTTATAACGTTGCGTTGCTCGAATTTGCTATTTGGTTTTGTTTAGAATTTAAATGCAAAAATACTTATTAAGTAATTGAGATTTAAATCAGCGTTCTCAAGTGATTTTTAAATGACCGAATGTCCAAATTATGTTTTACTAAGTAACTAATAGTATTGTATATTATTGACCAGCATAATAAACTCTATTGATCATTCTAAGTTCAAATGACTTTAAAATGACTTTTAAATGACTTAAAAAATTCATTTCAAAATGCAATTGATCTGTGATTTAAATTCATAAATACAGTAAGCGATAAAAGAATTTTCCAATTTAAGATCTTTTACCAAAAAGAGAAATGATCTGCGTTACACGAATTTGAAAAATCCCTGACTGAAATATTCATTTAGCATTAGTCTAAATACTTAAAATCATCAACGCTTAACTTATTTTCTTGCTAATAGGGTGATTCAGAATAAATTTATTTCGAAAATAAATGATAATTTAAAAACTCGAGTGTTGCTAACTTGCCCCCTGGTGACGTTAACCACCTATGATTTACCAATCAGATTGCAGGATCTTGTGTAACAAAATAAAGAAATTTTTTGAAAAAATTATCAATATCGTAAAATTTTATTATAAAAACTAGCTTTAGGCTATTAAGTAAAAGTTTTTAGCACCTATTTTTGCATATAAATAACCTATATGCTAACTTAATATAGCCTATACCCTAACCCTAATCTTTAAATAATAATTTATTTATATAAAAAATTCTATAAAAATAAAGGGTGGTTAAAATTTATAATTAAGTATTTCTATTTGTACACTAGTGCGTACACACATTGTTACACCAAATCATTAGAAAAGCCAATTAAAATTTAAGATCAGGTGTAACATGTAGATCATTTTTTCATGTAACAAAACAAACTTTTTAGTGAAAAAATCAAAAAATCCAAATATCTCAAAATTTCACATATGAAACCACCTTTGGTGTTCTAATTAAAAAAATTCCTTGCTAAATTTTGCATATAACTATATTCTTGCTAAAATCCCAAGTCTTGCCCTAACCCTAAAGTTAAAGAAATTAAATTTTTTTAATA
Organism: Racocetra fulgida; assembly: GCA_910592135.1. NCBI lineage: Eukaryota > Fungi > Glomeromycota > Glomeromycetes > Diversisporales > Gigasporaceae > Racocetra > Racocetra fulgida. Next base: position 3,887 of record CAJVPZ010002647.1, on the reverse strand, counting down.
AAAATTTGTTTGTTTATTTTATTACACGTATACAAACACATGTGTATGTTTAGAAATTTTCTTTATAATTTTAACCAATAGTTAAAATTAGTTAAATTCTAAAAACTTTTATTTTTGTTTTGAAATTCTGAAATCAGAAAACAAATATAAAAAAAAATTTTTAAGATATATTATCATTATATAAAATAGATTGGATTTGCAGATGGTTTATTTCTAAACAAATACACACCAATTTTATTTAAAATCAGAAATCTGATTATTAATTCTGAATTACACTAATTTTTGGATTGTATTATCAGTCAGAATTATAAAGTACTTGTAATTAAATTAAATAATAGTTTTTATAAAAAAAAAAACATGTAAAATGCATTACTTGAAACATTAATTTTTGTAATACTATCAAAAAGCATTTTTATAAGGTGTCCTTCAGGACTGAGCTTTATTGATGTTTTATTTGTAATTGGATTGCAGGGATCATACATATAGTATTTACAATGAGAGTACAACAAGCCACATATAAAACTTTAGGTTGCCTATTTAAATAATCTATCTGAAGGTTCTACACTAGTTGCTATATCTGCAATCTGCTTGGATATTACCTATTTAAACTCTCTGATCATCAATACCTATCAATTATTTTAGACCAGGCATCTTTATACCAGAGTGCCTCCAACTATCTTATCTGAACTTGGTTATTTTGTTGGATGCTTATGGGTCTCCACAAGTGAGTGTAGTAGCTATCCTAATTCTTTTATGTCTCATACATTTCTAAATTAGGTTCAAAAAATCTATCTGTTTTATCTAAAACCAGCTAGAGTTAATCATTAAACTACACAATTCCTGATTCTCCTGCCTTTACAAGGTTTATTCTAATTCTGATACCTATGTCTATCTTCCTTCTGGTTTTTATATTGATTCTTTCCAAACTTTCAAACCAATTAATCAATTAGGTTGATATATCTAAGCTTTAGGTGTCTCTGGTTTTTAATTTTATAGCATAGTATCTTTTCCTTTAGTGTAATTTTGGTAGTTAGGTTGGTGAACTCTTCTTGCTTCAGGATTATTTTATTTGGTTCTTCAGTTTTCAGTTTCTGGAATACTAATTTTTGCATTATTATCAAAGATCTTTACTATCTTTTTGCTTAGAACTTACTAAATAGGTTTCAATTATTCTAGTTTCTTGGCTTTTTTATGTAATATTACACAATTTTACTTAAAGCTTTTATTTAAAATATTGGTACAAAGGTTACAGATGATATATCTAATTGATTATTAAATAAATATTACCAAACCAAATCTTATTTTTCAAAATCATCATCAGTAGGATTTATATTTAAGATCTGCTATTTGGAGATGTGACAACTTACCAACTTTACTATATTAGCACACCTTATTATTAAAATTAAAATTAGTCTTATTATATAAATAAAATATAATAAAATATAAAATCTTAATCTTTGATACTATTAGCTAGTGATTATAATAATACACAACTATAATTATATTTATATAAAATATTTTATTGATAATATGAATATGCAAATTATAATATACTATAATCAAAGTTTTTCAAATATAATTCTTAATATAATTATGAGATAATTTATATATCCATATGCAACGTTGTTGCCCCATAAGATCAGGTGTAATATAAATCAAAACAACAAAAATAAACTGAATTATTTCATATAGTTAGGATTAGGGTTAGGTTGGGTTAGAGTATGGGCAAAAATAAGGCCTTATAGTAAAATTTTTGAGGAATTTTTTTTGTTAAAGCACAAAAGATGGTTTCATATGTGAAATTTTGAGTTATAGGCGATTTTGCAAAACAAACATTTGTTTTGAATTTTTTGATCATATAACGTTACACCTGATCTTAAAATTTGATTAAAAGAGCGATATATAAAGTGCATTGCATGATGCAATAAATAAATTTACTCTATAATTATTTAGCAATCAAAATTAAATTTACTAAGCAATTTATTCTTTTTTTTATTTATTAAATATTATTACTACTAACACTAGAAGATCTAGTTCTCGAGGGCAAAAAAACCATATACTACTTAACCAGCATTTACCTTTATTCTTATGAAAACTCTGTGGGGAAAGTGATTGAAAACGATTAGAAAAGATTTTCTACTAGAAACACTCTAAACGAAGAAATTTTATTACTAAACATGGGTACCTTTGGTTTAACTTATTATGGGTAAACAGATAGTGAAATTTCCGGGTTTTAAACTACAACGACATATCAAATTTTCAATTGTCCATATAAATAGTTTGTGTAACAATGATTTCTGATACGAGTTATTGCTATGCTTATACAATCACCACATTAGGGCGCGACGGACTTGGTGATTATATAGAGGTCTGACTGTAGTTTAATAAGATAACAACACTAATGCTTAATCATATAAAGAGATATTGATTTTTATACTGTATCGTATTAAGTCTTCAAACTCTATAATACAGTATTACTGGCAAACCCGCCACTCCGAAACCTTGAAGAATTTCGCGAACGATCGTTGTACAACGATGCCCCAGACCCAGACGTGAAACGACGATCTCCTGCAACCGAATGTGCAAAGCCTAGTGATATGCTCATGCGCATGAGAATATTTAGAAATTTTCGGAATATTTCGGAATATCAGAAGTTACCATAATGCGAATTCCATGCGCGTGAAATTTGAATTTGCCCATCACTAGCAAAGCCCCTCACTGGATTAATGACGCCGACGATTTTGGAATCCACTTACCATTTCGAGTTGACATCTGTCAAGGTAATATTACATTGTCGAGTTTAGAGTGTGTCCGTGAAAAATAATGTGTGATTGTGTCGATGAGTGGGAAATAAAGATGCGACGATAGTATGGACGTTCTTTTGATTTGTCTTCTTTTTCGTGTGCGGAATGATTGAATAATAAAGACTGTAATATTAGGGAAAGAGTGTTAGACTAGAAAAGGCGAACTTGCTTAAATTTAATGGCAGGATAATGACAAAAGGAAGCCTTGTAGTTTTGTTATAAATAAGAGGTCAATTTTCTCTTGTAAATGTAGTGCGTGCCCTACACATATTAAGTCATTGATAAAGAAAAAGCCTCATAAATAAGAACTCAACTCTCTTTAAAAAGTTTTGCCCTAAAATTCTGTTCAAATAAAACTCGAATTTCGTCTTAAACCTTGCCAAATCATTCTCGCCTCGAACGTCGAGTACCATTACGCCACCCCTACAAATTTTAAGCCGCACTCTTTTTTTTTTTTGGTGTGTGTTCTGACCGTTTAGCCAGAAACAACAGTAATAAATAAAATCTCCACAATAATTTAGTATTTTCTAGTACAGTACACAGCAATAGACATGCAAAAATCAGAGGTTTTATGTGTTCATTGTGGAATTGTGGCTAATACAAGGAAGAGTTTGATACATATATAGTGATATGAGTGTCGCTAAAGAAAACCCGGAAATTTAAATATGATTTATATTTAAATTTTCGGGTTTTCTTTTAGCGACACTCATATATAGTGACTATCGAAGAAGATAGCTGCGTACATATCTAATGTCGTATAACCTTCCCGGTCGTAACAGTGACAGAAAAAAAAACAAGATTTTTGCGATATAATAGGACTAGGTTTAGCCATTTTATTTCATATCTAACTTTGTATGATCATGTAATGGTAAATTTTATAAGTCATAACAAGTCATATGGTAATAGTCCAACTAGTCAATAGTCCAACTAGTCAATAGTCAGAGTAGGACCTAATACTAATAATTAGCTTTTCTAATAAGGGCGCTGACATTAACCCTCTATAATATTTTTTGTCTGCATGTGGTAGATCATTACTGGCTTGGAACCATTTTTGCCCGCGTGTTGTAGATCGTTTCCGTTTGG
>CAJVPZ010002646.1:0-12087 GCA_910592135.1 Racocetra fulgida | reverse complement strand
AATTTGCTTTAATGACCTATCTTGTTAAAGACCAGCCTAACACCACGAAATTACTTAAGTGGCAAGCTAAATCACTTTCAGCTATTTCTAGTTGGTGTGGTCGTGCTGGTATATCCTAGCTCTTTTCGTCTTAGACTTCTATATAGGTGTGATCAGAGCTCTGATTTGGTATATTTAGATATACAGGGGTAGATTACATTTTTTATGCCAAATAGCCTTCTATAATCATTCCACCGATGCCAGAGGTGTTTCCAATTCTAGTTAAGGCTTGATCCTTTGTCACAGCCCATAGTTGCATATCTCCACTTCACTCACTACTCCAGTTTTGGTAGTATTAAATTACCCTTTCAAGCAAGTATCTAACGCTATACTATATTAGAACTTATTTGCACAATCCATTGATCATCCTTCCAAGCAAGTACCCCACAAGTTGGATGCAGGGATATTAGTAATGCCAAATATAGAGGTGATAGGATGTTGGTGTTGCCTTTAGTCACCCCAACCGAGGACTTATATGCGCAATCTTCTACAGTCTAAACCTTTTGTGATGCACTGTCACACATAGTGCCTACACTCTGCAACCAGATCTCCTTTCGAGAACTTCTTATTCTGATCTCATACCGCACTTGGACTTTTCACAGGGCTTCACATCTGATTTGGCTCTATATGGTTATAGTAACAAATTTGAAAATTTGCCACCAGCCTAACTCAAACCATTAACCTTGTCTGTGGGGTTTGAAAGCTTAACCAATAAGCTACAGGACACAAATCCTCCTTGTTAGTATCTTTATTAGATCAAAGTATCTATATATATATAAATTTAACTATTTAAACTACAGATCCAACATCCCGGCTACCCTATTGAGCACCCAGAGACAGTCTGTCTTATTAGATAAGGTATTTTGTCTGCACCAGAGGGCTGCAGCAAGCTAGTTTGTAAATTATATCAAAATAGCTTTGTTTTATTTTTAATAAAATTTTTAATAGCTTCAAACCAAGTACTTTTTTTTTACTTATTTTCTCTTCTTTGCTCTTATTATTTTCTTTTATTGTAACTTTCTTTTAGTTTAATCTTGACTATTTTCTTCTATTAGGATCGATTCTTTCTCTTTAATGCTAAGATTCAGCTTCTCTGAACTAGAGCTTTTTTCTTTCTTTTCCTTTGGGCCTATTCCTTTCTTTTCCTTTAGGTCTATTACTTTCTTCTTTCCCAGTCATTTATGTATGCACATCTTAGTTTCCAAATATTTTTGTAGAAATAATTTCAAGCTGAATTGATCATTATATTTAAGTAGTTTCTAAGTTCTTTCAGGCTTTCTACCATTTTAAGAATTCTTTTTGCAACTTCTTTTTTAATCAAACCTTTAAGTACATGATTCTGGTTTCATTCTTTTATTCTAATAAACTCTACAAAGTTCTTCTAAGTTGTACTTTGTCAAGGTAACTGCAAGTTTCTTCTGATAGAGCTGTCCAAACCAAGTTCGAGTCTAGTTGCTCTGCATTTTTCTATTTATTTCATACTTCTTACATATTATCAAGTGTTCTTGATCTTCTTCTTCATCTTTTTTACATATTATACATGTTGAGCTATCATATAATTTTAGTTTTCTAACTGATAATGTTTTTAGTACTAGTAGTTTTTCATGCAAGCATATGACTAGCACATCTAGATACTTATTTTTTCTTGAACTTGTATACTATATACCACTTTGATTTCTAATCTTTTTCTATAAAATGGGCTAGTATCAGGTTTGTACACTGTCTTCAGGCTCTACTTTCCTTACTGCCAAAGAGAATTTTTATTCTACTCTTTCTTGAGGTCAAGAATTATTTGTAGGAATTCTTTTATAAGATCTTCTACTACTGTTTCTTCCTAGTATAAAGTAATGTTTGATTCTTGAGGAGGTTTTTCTATAATTTTATCTCTATTTTCTATTCTAGATTCTAATTTAGCTAATTTGTCTGCTTTATTGTTCTAATTATTATTATTATAACTTTTAACTTTTTCTAATTCTAGTCATAATTTCTTTATTTTTATTATATTTTACCAGGTTATAATTTCCATCCTTAAACTATTGTCTTGCCAACCTATTTTGTTTTTCTCTTTAACCTTAGTTATAGCTACCACACTATCTGTGCAAATCTTGATCTTTCTTTTGCTGAGTGCGATAAGCAATATGCACCAGATTCCAATTAACTCTGCTTTTGTTAAGGATGTCCAATTTCTTGCACCAAAATACCTTTCATCAATTACTTCTCTCTCTTCTTCATCTACTAGCATTCAGCTTGCTTCCATTCTATCTGATTCTGACTAAGATTGTCTTCTATCATTTCTTAAAGATCTATCAGTATAAAATTTGAACTGTGCCAGAAAGCATTTTTGTAATTTTTTTGTTTTTCTCTAATAGGAAGTTTTATAGTTCTTGACTGATTTGCTGTTTCTTAATTATTTTTGCATCCTAATCATATACTTTAATTTCTTGAGCCACACTTTTGCTTCTTGCTATCTTTAGTTAGTGTTCCAAGTCATTAGTTGAAAAATCAACTAGTTACTAACTTTCAAACTAGTCAATTTGAAAAAATTTTAAACAACTAATTGATTAATTATTCAACTAGTACAATTCCAAGAAATTCTGTCTAGTTGGGCAGATTTGAATTAATTCCTTTGGTTTGATTGGCTAATCATCTGATGATGCTATATAATGTGAACAATCAATTAGTTGCAACTATAGTTGGCAACTAATCAATTAGTAAAATATTTATCAACTTGGAACAATTTTTTCAGTTTGAAGAAGACTTGTGTTAACCATATCATTTTTAGATTAATCTTTAAACATTTTCTTTTTGTTTATTGATGAATCTTGTTATAGAGTCTTGAATATTCTTTCTACTTAAACAGCCTTTATAAGAGCTCTCATCTTTTTCTTGGTCAAGTTTGCAGCCTTCACATTTTTTATAATTGTGCTTTTGTACTTGGGTCTGTACTTAATTTCTAATATTTTGTAAACCATTTCTTCTTTAATTTATCTATAATTCTTCTGACTGATATGGTTTTATTTTTTGCTGTTTCAGATGCTTTTACCAAAACTCATTTTTTCTTTTTCTATCTACTTCTAATGAGTCTGTGGAGATTTGAAGTAACCAAGAACTAGGGTCTTCTATCCTATACTCTGGCTTTACAGTTCTATTTTTATTACTTTTGATTATTGCTTCTTCTATTAAACAAAATCATTTTGTACTTTTACCTCTACATGAAAGATGTCTAAGTGTTTTGAATTGCTGCTAGGTTATCATTTAATCACCTGTATGTATTAATAGTTGTTTGAAAGATATAATATTAAACTTCCTAAGCATTGTTGCTACTTGCAATGAGAACTTCTTTTCAAGAACATTTGCTATTCTGAATTATTTGGTTTTACTTATAAGCTCTTGCTTCTAAATTTAAATATAATGTTAATTTTTTGATCTTCAGCATTGTTAGGCAAGCCAAGTTATTTTTTCAGAGGCAGATACAAGTGTTTGGCATCTTTTCAAATCATATGTTTTCATTTGCTCTCAAAAGTTGCATTCTTTGACTTATTCACAGTGATGTTAATATTTCTTCAGGTTCTGCTAAGTTTAGTTGCAAGTGTAGACTGGAGACTTGCTTAGTTAGTAGCTAATTCTATAATGTATTGCAGCTTCCAATATTTCTATAAAGAATTGTACTATTGTTCATGGTCTTTGCTAACTCCATTTTCTGCTTTGCTAGCATTAGTATTGGTGCTTGAAGGATATTTATTTTCTTTTTGATAAATCTTGACACTTATAACAAGTAGCACAATTTAGAGACTATATATATATTATTAATATATATTACTTGTGCTATTATAAGTTTTTTCAAGTTGCTGTTGATTGTACAATTTCTTTTGCTCTTGCCTTAACAAGAGATTCATCTAGATTGTTATTAAGTTATACTTCTAGAAACCTTGTAATTTTATTTCTTCTTTCTTTTACTATCCACTCTTTGCCGAAAAAATCTTTTTATTTTCAATTTTTTCTCTTAAATTGACTACAATCAATTTAGACTTTTTGTATTTATTTGAATGTTATTTAGTTTAAAAAACTCTTCTGCAATTTGTATTATCTCTTTTATTTGTTTTTTTGCTTTCTGCGATCTATGTTGTATCATCAGTATATGCAACTACTGTCTACTTCTATCTTCTTTTTGTTATATAGTTCAAGCCATAGTTATATAAGATCTGCTAAGATACTATATACCCTAAATTAGAGTCTTTATTAATTTTTGACAAAAGTGAATTATAAAAAATTTTTTACTCTAGCAATAAAATCACCTTTCCTTGCTCGATGTCATTATTTATTTCAAAACATTGTATTATACCTAGCTCTGTGATAATCTTTAACTGTCTATTCTCAAATAGATTAAGAATAAACCTAATTGTAATTTGAGAAAACTCGAGCTTTTTCATTGCTAATTCTAATAATTCACAGAGATACAGAGTCAAAAGCCTTTTTCATATCTTGTAAAACTTGCTACAGTTCTTTTTTATTGTTCTTTGTATCTTCTATTATTGCATTTATGATTTGCACTAGCTCTTCTGTTAAGTTTCTAGACAAATCTGCAAAATTTAGGCTTTTCAGAATATTTTTTTCTGCTAAAACTTGTGCTAGCCTCTTAGTTACTATTTTAGTAACACACTTTTTTTAATATTTCTAGCAATACAATTGGTCTATATTATTTAAATTATAATGCCAGTCTGTGTTCTTAGAGATCAGATATATTTGTAAAAATTTTCATTTTAGTGGAACTTTGCCTAATTGGATACAGCTTTCTGTAAATAGGCAGAAAATCTTTTGTGTATAAACACTTGCTGCTTTAATTAATATATAAGTGATTTCTGAGACTTCTAAGACTGTATTTTTCTTCAGGTTCCTTAGCATATCATACTATTCTTCTTCCAAAATGCTCTAATCTAAATTATTATACCACTCTTCTTGTATTTCTTCATTTGGTTTATAAATAACTTTTCAGTTCTTCTTCCAAAGATTTTAATCAAAGTGGTGAGGTCTGAACTACTTCTGAAAATGTTCTTATATTTTGTTTAAAACCTCTTTTGAATTTGTGACAAGTTCTCTTTGGTTTTTTTTTTTCTAAAAGCTTGTTAATTTGGATTTTTTGAATGGTTTCTCTAATAAGCTTGCAAGCATTTTGCCTTGCTTCCCATCTATTATCTAATGTCTCCTCTCAATATTTTCATTTATTTTTTTTTTCCTTCATTGTAGTTTGATCTTCTCTGTTTTTCTTGCATATAATATTTTTTACCAACCTTTCAAATTATCAACTAATTCATAGGACCAACAGTTGAAGAATGTATTAATATTTGTCTTGTATTGCTGGTTTGTATACTCTAATTCTACAATTAAGTCATCAATATAGTCATAAATAAGACCTAGTTTGATACTTTTTCTTTCTATACTTATCCATCTTACTAGTTGCATTATAGTATATAATAACCTTGACTCCTTTGTCTTTTTTTTTCTGTTCTGTGTTATACTGCAGATCTTTTTTTTTGGTAGATTACATCTTGCTATAGTGAGAATACTACCACTTATGACATCTTAAAGCTCATCTAACTCTGTTACTCTTCTTTTATAGTGATATTCTTCTCTTAAAAAGTTCTCTATATTTATACTTTTACTAAACAAATTGTCTATTTGCTTTTTATAATCTTTCTAGTTTTTTTTGTCACCTTTTCGCAGAAAAAAACTATTCTTATATTTTCTTTTCTTCTATATTCTGCTATACTTTGGGTTGTATTTAAATGATTTAAGTCAATTCTGATTATTACTGCTGTATAGTCACTATTTGTATAAATGTTTATTTCTTGTATTTCTGTGATAAACAATCTATAAGACAGTTCATCTGATACCCAGATCTGATCAATTCTTGTATTTGCCTTTCTGTTCAACTACTTAAATTTTTGGCTCTTGAATATATTGCTCTAAAAGTATTTTGAAACTCTTGTCTCTACAGCCAATTTAAAAGAGTGTCTCTCTTTAATTTTTTCTTCTCAGTGTTTTGTGTTCTATTCAGCTTTGGGTCTACTATACTGTTAAAATTTCCTATAATTATTAATTGTGTTCTGAGAGACTATTAATAAATATCTCAACAATTGTTTTATAAACCTTTTTTTTTTCTTATTCATTATTTGGTGGTATGTAGAGTATTATTACTATAATTTCTAGCTATTTAAGTATTAAACTTATATAGATTATATACTTGCTTATTTTGTCTACTTTTTCTATATATTTTTCTCATTGTTTGTTTATTAATAGACCAACTCCAGAGCTTTTTTCTTGTTATGATTTTAGTTTGCCCAAAAACTTCTGTATTTGGATTTAACTTTTGATAGCTATTCTTCTTCAATTCTTAAAATATTGTTTTTGCAATGCCTAGAATATCTATTTTGTTATTCAATATCTACTTAAAAGCAAATTTCAGTTTATGAACATTGCTTTAATACTATTAATATTATATATTGCAATATTAAGTTTCTTTGTTTGGTTAATATACTCTCTGCTTGTAATTTATATGATATTTCTATTTTTCTCTAGATCTAATTCTCCTCTATTCATAACTTCTTTTCCTTTTCTGCTACCTGTGCTGTCTAAAGGGCAAAGAATAATATTCTCTTGATTGATATTTTCTCACAAATCTGTTTGCAGAAAAGGCTTAAATCCTTCGCTAAATTTAGGAGTGCTGAGCAGCCTTTGGCTACTCACTAAGTTTTTTTAGATGTTGCAAGATCTTCTACAACATTGTATGATATTTGTCAATTCTTGCTGCTAAACTCCTTTTTTCTAAAAATATTTGTAGCTTAAGCTTCTTGTTTCTCTTCTTTTGTTAGGCTTTTTCTTTTATTTTTTCATCTTCTTTCATCTTCTTGACTACTATCCTTTCTATCCAGAATTTATTTTTTCCATCTACTGAGGATGTTCTTTTGCTGTATCTTCTTTTTCTTGATTGTTATCATATCTTTCTTTCTCTTCTGAGCTGTTTTTTGCTTGTCTACTTTGTACTCAATAAAGTTGTAAATTATTATATCCTACTTACTTATTCTGCACTTCTCTCATTTCTTTCTTTGTAGCAAAGTTACTTTTGCTATTTGCTTTATAAACCCGCTTCTTTTTTTAGAGATATAAACTGCTTTAGCTTTCCTGTCTTTTAGATATTTAAGAAGAAGAGTTTCTGAGAGGCCTTCTATAATTTAGATAATTTTGCTACAAATTTGTATTTTTAATATCTTTTTTTGTAATCTTCTTTCCCTTTTGATACCCTAGCCAGTCTCTCATTACCTATTAGAAGGACTCAGTGTATATCTTTAGCTTCTATCTTTGTAGTAAATTCTATTACTGAAAATACTCTGCTGTTTTTTTGTTTAATATACATATCTTCTATTTCTTTTAATTTTTTATATATATACTTGATTTTTTGAGTTTTTATACTACTAGTAGATTTCAGACTGTAATGCAGTTTATATTTATATGTCTTTTATACTTATATCTTTTCTTTGTTGTTTAATCCTTTTTCTTCTGAAAATTTTCATTATTATTAAAGTTGTTTTCCTTTTGCCAAGCATTTTTCTTTCAGAGTTTTCTTTTCTTTCGAAAGAGTACTGCCTTCTCTTAGCTTTTTGTTTTGATTCTCTTGTTTTGCTTTGGTATCTTTCCTTTTCTCTGGAATTAAAATCAACCAATCACCTTCTTTTTTTGATTCTGTTGATTGCTAAGTTTTTTCTGAAGTCACAGTCAAAGGCTACCTCCACTCAAGGGTTTTTATTTTTAAATTTTTCTTTGACTTTCTTAATGTATTTATTTTTACCAAGAATTCTTTTAACATACTCAGCTCTTTCTTTTGCTAAGCTTCCTAGAAGACTATATATTGGTATATTTGCTAGAAATAATTATTCATCTTTATATAAACTATTCTCTAGTAACTAGATACTTTGCTCTAAAGTAGCTGTGAAAATTTGTAGGCTACTTTCTTTTGCTTGGGTATTATTCAAGATTCAATAACTTTATTTTTTTAATACTGTAAAATTGTGTCCTTTAGAATACTTTCAATTAGAGCTTTTTTGTTTTTTTTATTCTCTTTCCTCTTGTTATTGTGTTCTTTTTATTGTTTTCTTTCTAAATCTTTTATAGATTTGTTATTCTGGTTGCATATTTGGAGTTGTAATGAAGCTTTTTGTGTTGTAGCTTGTGATAATCCTACTAAATAATAAGCTGACAATACTTGTTATTCAGTTTTGATGCTTAAATCTTGTATCTGTTCAACAACTTGGTTTATATCTTTATCTGTTTTGGTTTCTTCTTTAGGTAAGCTTCTTTTTTTGGTCCTAATACTTGTAGTTTCTCTACCAGACCATCCTTCTCCATTCCTTCTATTTTACTTTCTTCTTTTTTAATCTCTTCTTTACTCATACTTGTAATATATTCTATTGATGATGTGTTTATTTTTGCTATTCTAGCTCCTATTACACATTGCTGAATTGTGCCTTTTTGTAAATAATTCTCTGCTTTTCTGAATGCATCTCAGATTTAGCCATATAAAATCATTTCATATACTGTGACTTTGCTTGAATCTTGTACTATAAGGTCCTTAGCAAGATCATTTATTTTGTCTAATTTATATAGAATAGATGTATGAAGAATTTCTACTAAATCACTACTATTTAAGTATCTAAATATCTTTTTAGATACCTATATATAAGTTCAAGAAGGCCATTAAATTCTGATAATCTTCTGTCAGATTCCATCAGTTTCTAAAACTTTTTATATATTTGTATATATTTTATTTATTTTATATATACAAAGTTTTCTTTTGTTTACTTTGTCTATTTTGTTATACTGTCACATATTCCTAAAAAGTATGTGTTTATTTGTTTGTTTTGTTGCCAAAGATCTTAGTCATGTATTATTCTTGTTTGAATTTTCAGAAGTATAAGCAATTATATAATTTTTCGAAAAAATTTAGAAAATTTTTGCAAAAGTCTTTCTCTTAATATCAGCCTAATACTTCATCAACTATTTGTTCTAAGTAAATTATAGCTTCTTAGCTTGCTGAACCTTTTTTTTTAGTCTTTCAAAAATTGTTGATTAGGATATTTTTTGAATAAAACTTGAATATTTGTTTTGTCAATTTTGGAATTAAAGATCAGCAGAAAGAGTTAAATATAATGTTTATTAGTGCTGCCAAATTTTATTAGTGCATAAAGTTAGAATTTATTAATAAAATTTTGAGAATTTTAAGATTTTGTAAAATTTTATTAATAAAATTTTCAAACTCTTAAAATTCTCAAACTTTTATTAATTAATTATAGTCATATCTGAGTTATATTTCTACTAGGTTATATCTCTTCTTATTTGTTGTTTTAGTTATATTTCTATAATTATTTAGATATTATAGATTGAGAGTCAATATAGATACAGTATGAGATAGTAAAAGATATCCAATCTATACATAAAAGTGCCAATTTTTGATGCTTATATAATCAATTCTGATTGGCTAATTTTTGTGTAATTAATTCTGATTGGTTAAAAAAATATATTTTTTCTTTTTTTTATATTAAATACCAATTTTTTAAACTCATCTAAACTTTAATCCTTTATAACTTTTTTAAAACAAAAAATAAAAAAAATAGATCTTCTTTAGTATAGGTAGATATATATAAATTATTACAAGGTTATAATATATAAAACCTAACTAATTTGAGCCAATTTAAACTCTAACCTTAACCCTGACCCTAATAATTTATAAAATTATTTAAATTGGTTCAAAATAGTTAAGTTATATATATTATAATTGTATAATAATTATATATGCCCACCTATACTAAAAATCAACCCCCGAGTGAAACTACCAGATAAATTCAGCGAATTTACAGAATACGGAAGCCTACTTGGCAAGACCCGAATAGAGAGGTAGCACAGATCTTTGATGATTATTATGTAAAGAATGATTAACCGAATACCGGAAAACTAGACAAGACTGAGGTGTTTGGCAAAAGCACTATACCAATCAGGTTAACAGAGAAAAATGAAGGAAGGGTTTCGCCCTTCTGGGCTTTAGGATTGGGAGTTTGGGTTTCCAGAGGTTTAAAAGGAAGTCCGTAAAGTAAGTACCAGGGTTTGAGTGAACTCTACAAGGGTAGTAGTAATTAACTATAGCGGCTTTGGCTCGCAAATACTTGTTCTCAGACTCAGTGTAAGTTACCGAAAAGGCCTAGTCTGAAAATATATGGGATATAGAAAGATTAGGGGGTATATACTACACCCTCTCTAGGGCAACCTGGTAAGTATGAGAACCCTACTAGGTTATCTATAGAATTAGAGCACAAGTAGTGTAGCATATATCGATCTGGGTAGTCTTTAAATGTAGCAGTACGAGGTTATGAGCTGGCGTAATTGTAGGTGGTGGCAAATGTACTACTTAAATATCTAATAAAAATTTGCTTGTTTGTAATATTGTGAGAAGAAAAAAAAAAAAAAAGAATTTTAAAATCAAATTTTTGTTATATTATTTTTATATAAAAAATTAATCTATATTCAACTATATAATCAGCTTCTTTATAAAATTTATGCTGTATTTTACTTTATAATAATATTAATTAAAGCATGTTATAATTATTTTTATATAAAAAATCAAACCATATTTGACTATATAATTTGCTTTATTATAAAATTCATAATATATTCAATTAAAGCATATTATAATTCCTAGTTTAAAGAGAGCGTGGTGACTTAGTGAAGTGGTCAAGTTGTTACCCCCAAGTGGCAAATCCTGGGTTCAATTCCTACTGGCAACGATTATTGAATACTTAATCTGTATATCAACAGATATGTCTACTTAATTGGGTATACCGGCGTAAGACACTGTAACTAGATCTCATATATTACGAGCTAGGGCACTAATTAGGAAGAACCATTTGCAAATCCCGAGTATGGCATTCATTTGGAAAAAGTTGATAGTCGGGTCTATGAAGAAATGCAAGCTGTACGACCAGTGCAAATCCATGATAAGACCATATAAGGGTTATTTCCGGATGCAGAGTAGGACTGCATACTGGCACACACAATTACAAATACAAACACATATATACAAACACAAACAAACACTATGAACAATTAAGATCTTCTGTAGGACATTAATGCAGCCGCCACCTTACTAAAAGATACATCCATTATAGTTAGTAAGGGGAATGAGGTATGGAGGCGGGCAGTAAAGCCTCTATACGTGGAGGACCAGTATAATGACGATCAGACCAAATGCACATGGCAGATTATGGAATCCTTCGCAGCTGTGAGAGCCGAGCGTAAAATGGCAAGCGCCCCTACAGAAGAAACCCTATCTAAATCATTATCAACATCACTAGACCCCTATGATTTAGATATATGCTACAATAGATATCTTGACTATTATCAATTACCCTTATTAAGAGAACTACAAACTATCAATTTATTCAAACAAAACTTAACACAAAACAATGCTAAGCATCTTGCTTGTTACGCTCCTATTTCAGTTAATAGTGACAAAACTGAAGCACATGTATACTTACCCAATGATTCTAAAATACTACCAAACCACTATATTTTTTTCATATTATATGACTCAGCCAACATTCCACTAAGATCTAAATTAAACGCATCTATTTTTCCTACTACTTCCTCATTCTCTAGTATAACTACTCCACCAGTGGACTATTCTGTTAACTCTAGAACTAATCAGGCACTTAATATCTCTATATGCACACACAATGTTCGAGGATACAATGTTAATCTCAAACAACAAGTTTGGGAAGATTTTTGCTTTGCTAACAACCTTAATATCATAAGCATTACTAAGACCAAAATTGCTAATGAAAATACCAGTACCAAATTCCAAAAATCTAAATTTTTCTCATATTACTGGTCCTGTACTAATAGATCCAAAGCAGGTACAGCAATCATACTAAGCAAATGGCTTAATCCTCATATACACAATATTACAACCTTTCCTGGATATGCAATTGCTATCGATCTTTTCTT
>CAJVPZ010002645.1:0-12089 GCA_910592135.1 Racocetra fulgida | reverse complement strand
TACTTTAAAGTGTATAAATAAGTTACCCGGGCAATTGATCTACATCAGCCAATCAAACGAATGTCTGCCCATGACCCCCTAAATAGTTTCTCAGAATATTTACGCAAGGTCTGCAACATTAATGAAAAAAGCCGGATACACAACTCATTTAAAATAGAAATAGGAATCTTAAAAAAATTATTTTCGAAAGAGCATCCTGTACAAGTACGACTTTTAGAGTTAGAGAATCAACTGAAGGTAACCTGTATTTAATATCAACATTTAAAATGAAGCAGTCTGAGAAATCAATTATCTACGCAGGCTGTGTGCCTGTTAGACGTGATGTATTCATGTATTTCAGATTTGAGGTCAAGAAGACTATTTCTGGAGGATTTTTGATTTGGTTGCGTTTTTAGGGGAGACGTGTATTCTTGCGCAAGATGTATTCTTGTTAGACGTAGTGCTTCTACGTATTTCTAAAACCAACCTTCCAGGCTGTTTCATTTTTGGATATACTTTTTGAAAATATATTCTTTCTAATTATATTACTAAGTCTCAGCAGAACGAACAAAAAGTAGAGAGGATTAATCGCCAGATACTTACCAAAAAATCAACCAGACGCGAATTGCTAAAAGAAAAAATTGAAATCGCAAAGGTTTGATTTATTTATATATATATATATTTTTTTTTTAATTTTGACGTATTTGCGATTATGTGTTCAACTAGTCTACATAAATATTTAGGATTCTGTAATTTTTAATGGCTATAACCGAATAAATGAACATTATGATGATTTTCATAACGCAAGTTCATTATTGGTCAAGCGAAATTTGATAACTGATGATGACTCTCTTGAATCCAATCGTAAAAAGACAAAGAAAAATTTCCAGGATTCTGACCAATACGACTTTGATCATGGAAAAGTAGATGTAGATGGTTTAAATAGGTGTCGACAATAGAGATGGGCTAAATTTATTATATACGATTATTTAATATTAATGAATACTATTTAAATTTTTGGTAAGTAAGTAATATTAACTCAGAATTTAAAGCTCTCGATATATATATGCAATTGCTATGACATCATTTTATCAAAAAAATTACAAAAAAAAATAATAATCGCACCAAAAAAATTTAAAAAAAAAATTACTTGCAAAAGAAAAATTATTTACAAAAAGAAAATTTGTTCAAACAATAAACTATAGCACAAATAATAACTATAATTAAAAAGAACATTTAACTAAAAAAATCGCTCAAAAAACAATCGTTCCAAAAAAAAATCGAAACATTTGCAAAAAAAACAATCGTTCCAAAAAAAAATCAAAACATTTGCAAAAAAATCAAAAAACAAAGGAAATTTTTCTAGAAGAAACAAATCCTCCAATGAAGTACTATATTCAACCTGATTGAAAATCCAAGTATTGTATTCTTCTATAATTCGACTATATGAAATCTGATCATACATATTAAATTCGTCAAAATTTTTAAGTGTTGTAATTAGAGTTTCTTCTGAATTTTCCAATTGCTGCTCTAAATGTTGAAGAGTATCAAATTCATCTTCAGTAATAAAATCTGTTTCCAAATTATAATTCGTATCTAAATTACCATTATTATTTGCTTGATTTATTTGTTGAAATTGATCGTTATTTTTTTTAATATAATTTGAATCATTTTTGTTTTGAGAAATATGTAATCAGATACATGAAAGTTTTGTTGCTCACTCATTTGTTAATCTATTGCGTTTTAAAGTATGAACACCTGCCATTAATGACCAAAATCGTTCACTATCTGCAGATGTAGGTGGTATTAACATAAGCCATGCTGCAAATATTGCTAATTCTGGAACTTCATTGTTAAAATTGTTCCAAAAATAAACTGGATCCTTGATTAAATAATCGTCCCAATTTCCTTCAAAATTAAATGGATAAGATTTGTTGTTCCAATCAATAAGTTGCTTTCAAAATTTTAAAATATCTTTATCCAGAAATAATTGACTAAATAAAATACAAGTTTCTTTTTTAACAAAAGTTAAAAATTCTGGATGAATAACTTTTGCTAAAAAATATTTTGGATGTAAAAACCAACTAATTAAAAATATTGGATTATAAATCTTTTGCCAACAATGTTTAATTCGAGCTGTAATATAATTTTGAAAGTGATCATAAATTGTATAAGTAATTTTTTGCATTCGACATCATAAATAAACTGCATCTGCAATTGTTGCATATTGAGATTCTAAAATAATAGGTACAAGAGAATATAATTCCAAAATTTGAATAATTATTGCTAATCGACTTCAAACTGTATCATTTTTTAAGATAGACATAATTTTTTTTTTTTTTTCACTTAGGCAAGATTGCGCTAGTGATCGATGTTTAATAAAGCTTCAATCTTGTGGATGATTACAAATATATTGCTATAACATTAAACCTATGATCCTAACATCCCATAGCTGCTCTAACGAGTGTTCATCAGTGACCTGCCATACCGGCAAGGTAAAACCTAAGTAATACCCTAACCGGAGAGCTCGTCCGATCCACTGCCCTACAATAGGATACCACCAATCTGATGACATCTTCTCATAGAGAAGTGAAAAGAAAAAGAAAACTATATATAAAAAAAACACAGAGATAGGAAATATGATAAAAGATACAAACAAGAAGAGAAAGGGGTAAGGGAAAAAATGAAAAAAAAAAAATATGAGATTTTTCACCCACACTGGATGGTCACAATTATAAGCCTGTGTCGAGCTTTGTAAAAATTACATACTACTATTTAAACTAGTCTTTACTCTAATTTAACTAATTAGTATATTTAAACGAAAACTTTAAAGAAAAAAAAAAGCTCTTCAACATCAGCACCATACTCTAGCACTATAAGCTCTCAAGCTTCTTTTGCTTAAACTCCTGTAGAAGCATAAACAAAAGCACGCTTCAGGCACTATAGAGAAGTTAGAAATTCGCACAGTTGGTCTCGAAGCATTGTTTGTCCAGGTTGCTACTTCTGAGGTATGTAATCCATATATCCACATTCCATAAGTATCTATGTGTTTGTTGTGATAGGAAAAAAAAGTAAACAATGCCAACCGATTTGGTAAGTAAACGATATATCGATCTTTTGAAGGGAGTAAGCTAAATCGCCCACTTTTTTACAAAATTTTCCTCGAAAAAAAAGTGAAGGGTCAATGAGAATATGTGAGGTTCTTCTTATAAGTTTTACAGTTGTATAGTCTAGTTTCTTAGTATCTACTCAATATTCCTGCCCAGAGACTCTTGCTCTACTTGTTTCTAGAATAAACCTTCTAGTTTGAATGCCGAACATGCTAGGAAGTTTGTTGAAGAAAGGAAAACTTGACCCAGACACAAACCTACCTAATATTTTTATATGCCCACTTCTTGATATTTCACATATTGTAGACTTTGTCAACAACAAGTTTGCTTAACACAAAACCAGAAAAATTGCTGTGTCCACTATGTTGCTTTTCTATATCGCTGACTATAGTTCGATAGATTGTTGTTGACCAAGTGATCGTTGGAAAGAGTTGATTATCTTGAGATAGACATAATTTCATTATTATTTAAAATTTTTTTTCATATGTCATTTCTTTTAAAAATTGTGATTTGTCTTGAATTTGTTTTAAAGATATAAAAAATGAATTCCATCATATAAATGTTGGAAGAGAAAACTAAAAAGTATTATTTAGAGTTGTTAATGGAGTGGAGTGGAGTAGGTTGGATTAAAATTAAATGGAGTAAGCCTTACTCCAACCCAACCCAGGTTATGCTTTAAATTAATACTCCAGGTTGTACTCCAAGTTGTACTCCAGGTTGTACTCCAGGTTATATACTCCAGATTGTACTCCAGGTTGTACTTCAGGTTATATACTCCAAGTTGTATTCCAGGTTGTACTCCAGGTTGTACTCTAGTTGTACTCCAGGTTGTACTCCAGGTTGCATTCCAGGTTGCACTCCAGGTTGCACTCCAGGTTGTACTCTGGGTTGTACTCCAGGTTGTACTCTGGGTTGTACTCCAGGTTGTACTCCGGGTTGCACTTCAGGTTGTACTCCAGGTTGCACTCTAGATTGTATTTCAGGTGTTCTGAATTCAATTTGATAAATCAATATATATATAAAAATCAGATTCAACTGACTACTTCAAAAAAAAACTTGATAAGCATTTAATTTTGACATGTTCAATATATAAAAGTATAGTAATTTCATAATATTACTTTATTTCTTTTTTATAGATAAATAAGAAAAGAACAGCTTTATGATCTTGATGAGTACAATATTATATAAGATTTTTTTTATTTATGAAGTGACTTCTGTGCTTATTCACAGTTTAGTATAGCATGAAGATTGATTTGCCTTTTATCGGTTCTCCTCTAGTAAAAGCAGAAGACTATTTTTTGTCTTGCTTGAAATTTCTCCAAGGATTACTCCAAAGCTATAGACATCAGATTTCTTATCACATTTATATTTGCAATTAACAGCACTGAATTCAATATATGTCAGCTTTCTATGAACAATTGAGGTTTACGTCATAGACATTTTATTTATTTGCTTAGATAGTCCAAAACCTGAAATTTTTGGTCGTCTCTGATGAATTAAGATATTTTTTGAATGCTATAAAATATGTTGCAATATTAGTTATTGTAATTAAAACTCTCAGTAATAAACTTACAAGATCTCTGTGTATAATATTGTTATCATGTAAGAACAAAAGACCACAAATTACCTGCCAATTGGTAGTTCATCTTCTTATTGCAATTTTGTGAAAATCAGTTTTAAATATTCTTATAATTTCCATTATTAGTATATATATTTCAGTATTATAAAACCATATTATAATATTTATTATTACCTATTTATTTGTAATTAATACAACTGTAAAAATTAAAATATTTCTTATTTTACTGTACATTTAAAATGTTAAACTATATGTAATCTCATAGAATTTAATAATATTTGGATAGTAATCAACACTTCTTAATAGTTTAAGCTTTGATTTCGGATTATTATTAAAAAATATATTATACCAGAAAGAATTCAAAATTTAATATAATAAATATGTACTTTATTATTAAAATCTTTTAAAAACCTTTCCAAAACTTCTAGTGCCAATTACTAAATGGTCTAAATTAATTCAAGATTATTAATATGTTCCTCAAAAATAGCTTTTTTAAGAAATACTTTTAGTAAATATATCATGACCTTTTATTTTCTAAAAATATGTATATAATATAATACTTCATACTTACCAATATGTGATACAGCATTCAAGCTAAGGCTACCAAAATTATTGGTGTATACTTGTTGCCATGTTTATTAAGTTGTTTGAGTTCAGTTGTTACTAATCTGAATTAGAGATAGAATCATTTTGTTTGTATAAACTGATAATAACGAATTTTACTGTACAAATTATCAGGTTACCTGTTGTGTATCAGCTAATGCTTTTCCTTCTTTTGATCCAAGATTATTCTTGTAAAGATCCAATAAGTCAAGTATAATGTTCTTGAAAAGTGCCTGATTCAGGAATTATTCAAACCAAAATACAAAGAAGTCTGTATAATATTCTATGCATCTGCTAATGCTTTATCACCTTCTAATTCGATTCAGTTAGAATGAAGATTTAAAAAAGTCAATATAGGTTCTTGCAAGTGCACCTGCAAGTACTTTTCCCCATTTCTTTGTATATCTCAAGTACTAGCAGTCTTAATAATACAACCCACAATTATGAAAGTTATATGACTCTAATCTTTTCATAATATAGATGCTGTAATACATTATACATATTAAAATAGATATGATCCAACTTATATATTTAATATACAATGGGGTTTAGCATTATGATTATGCGTATGAATAGGTAAGTAGAAGAGATAGAAGTGCTTAGCCAGGTTGAGGGCTATTTAAGAATCTTAGTTCAGATGAAAGTTGGTTATTCTTCTGTTTGCTATCACTTGTCTTGGTGAAAGCTGGCTCCCTACCCACCCTTTATTAAGTGGCTCAGTGGCTTGGAATAGCGCAATGACTACTATAAGCTTAATAATACTGCAGTTCATAGATGTTTAGCTCTGAGACTGCATTAGCAGTACAAGGACTAGGCTTAACTAAATGTACCTTATTATTACACAATTTCAATCTTCTGTATATCACTATTTGATTGTTAAATCCTTCTAGAGGTTATATTTGAATAGTTAATATCGACATTATATTATATAGCATGAAAACTATTGTTACATTGATTACTAAAAGAAATCATGCTTTCAATTTTGTCCAGTAACCTTCTAGTTCATATTGAAACATTTCAGTAAGCAAAACTGCCATTAACAACTCTAACAATATCTAACATAGCTATAATTAGTATATCGAAGAGCCTAATTACATGAATGCATTACTATACCAAATGTTAAGAGTTATGTCAAATGTTAAGAATTATATTGAATGTCAAATATCACATCAAACATCAAGAGTTATACTACATTTTATATGTCTAACCATCATCCAATCATAATTTAGAATTTGCATACTTGTCATTCTAGTTGTCTGTTAACCAGACATATTATAATTTACATTACTACATTCCTAGAATTAAAACCTCTTGGAATATGCAATGTCTACGACTCTTGCATATTCGAAACTTTAGATTTTAAAAATCTATTGGCATATATATTTATAAAATAATATATATTGGTAAATGATAATATTTAAAATATATAATATCGAAAATCTAAAATTTAACTAAATTTTTTTTTTAAAAAAAAACATTATTCATAAGTTAAAAAAATTCTTGCAAAATTTTAGTATAAACCCATAATTTGAGAAATGTGACCATTTGTATATAAAATATTTGTAAAACAAAGAATTTATATCAAAAAAAAATCTAATGTATATTTAACGAAAATTATAATTCTAAAAGAAAAAAATTTTCTATATTAATTTCTTTTTCTTTTTTATCATGTACTTGCTAA
This sequence comes from Racocetra fulgida, assembly GCA_910592135.1. Taxonomy (NCBI): domain Eukaryota; kingdom Fungi; phylum Glomeromycota; class Glomeromycetes; order Diversisporales; family Gigasporaceae; genus Racocetra; species Racocetra fulgida. The sequence goes on along the minus strand of CAJVPZ010002645.1, from coordinate 5,137 downwards.
ATTCAGCTTTTAAGGCACATAGCTGCATGTGCAGTATCTGGTTTTAAATTATATTGAATTTTGGTTATAGTGTTTGCAGCTATAGAGAATACCTGTTCTGAAGATACACTTGAATCTTGTATACTTAAATAACATAATGTCATACTTGCAAGAATCGGAAAATCTTTACTAAAATGACACCACCAATCTAATGGGTTTGTAGTAGAATCAACTGATAAAGCAAGATATTGTGCAATTTTATCTTCACTTGATACATTTTCAGAATTTTGGTCTGAAATTAATAATTTAAAAAATGATCGTTTGCTTCCTCCTGTTTGTAAAATTGAGTTGATAGTATATTAGTATTATTTTTATATAATTCTATCTAATTACGCAATAGTGCTACAGCCTTATTACGCTGACTAATATCCTTAAAAGTTCTAGTTTTTGATTATAGATCTAATAAAGTACTAATTGTCATTGATTCATTAATATGTTCCCAATATTCTTGTAGTTTAAAATTAATCAACTCTGCTATCATACATTCATCTAAATTATGATAATTTTAAATAAATAAGTCTAAATATTATAACAAACTGGTTATAGTTAATCTTACATCACTTATTCTAGAATATGTTGAGGCCAACAATATTTCAGTTGCTATAAAAATTGGTTCAAGTAATTGAATCATATTATTAACTACTACCTAGTTATCATCCTGTAAATACAAAAAAGAAAGATCACGGTTTTTAACAATAAAAATATCCAATATATCTCGCATTTGATGAAACTTTTTTAACATTAAATATGTGCTATTCCACCATGTTTTAATATCTAAATCAGGTTTCAATTCAGCTATATTTTCAAGTTTATAAATTGTTTTTAATGAATCACTAAGTTTTGTAGAATTTTGAATTTTTATTACAAAATTTCAAACTTTTTGTATAACAGGTAATACTAATTGTAATCCATTTTGTATAGCAATATTAAGTATATGTGCAGCACATCTTTGATATACTAATTCATTATTGTTTAAAGCTTATTTAAGTTCCCGCCCTGCAGCTATCATATTTTGTGCATTGTCTGTTATAATACCTAACAACTTTTCAGTAATTTTAGCTTGATCTAATACTTCTATAATAGCTTGTTGAATTTTTATAGCAGTATGTTGCCCAGTAAGAGCAAAAAGATCAAGTAAAAAATATCACAATTGCCATTCACTATTAATAAAATAAACTGTAATACCAAGATATGATTGTATAGTAATTAAGCTCCAAATATCACATGTAATTGATATTTTTCTAGATGTTTCAAGTTCTTGTAAAATAGTTTGCTGCATATTATTATATTTATTTAAAATTTCATTTCATATAGTTTGTCGACAAAGTATTTGATATCAAGCATTAAATGTATTTAACATAGTAATAAAGTAAGAATTATCAACAATAGAAAAAGAAAGCTGACAACAAACTATAAAATTCACAATTTTCTCAGTAAGTTGTAAATATCATTAATCTTTTTTTGTATATAGTTTATCTACAAATTTATTAAGAGTACTTTGTCGATTACCAACCATATTTTGATGTTTGCTATATAAATATTTAGCAAGAGTTTCTGGTATATTAGTTGGTTTATACTTAAGGTGGCATAAATTACAAGTGAGTAACTTAATTTCATTTTTAACATTATATTCTTTTAAAAAATACTCCCAAACCCAAAAAGCTTCTTGTGAATTAAGCAAGATTGAGCTAGATTCATTTTCTTCACTAACAGTTGTTAATTCATTAGTTTGTTCAGTTGATAAACTTTCTGTTAAATCTGCTATATTGTCAGTTTCAAAACTACTTTCGGCTTGCAAATTCTCATATTGATTATCTAATTTTAACATATTTGTTTTTTGTTTTTTAGACATTTTTGTAACTAATAAATTTTAACTCTTAAAAATATGAACTAATTCTTTTGTTTAATAGTTTTTAATAAATCCAAATTTAAAAACCCTATATATATTAATGAAAATTATTATTTTGTACAAGGTATACACAGTGCACCTTATAGCAAACTATAGTAAAATCAATATAATTAAGTATTAAATTAAAGTTAGAGTTAGGTTTAAAGTTAGGATTAGGGTTGAGTTAAGATAAAAACTTTATGAAAAACATTTTTTATTAATTACACAATAGGGGTTACCCTAGTAAAATTTTGAGATATTAAGAGGCGTGCACTGAGTACAGAGTGCACCAAAAAATAATGCCCTATATTAATATATTATATTTAGTATTGCTTGCTGCAAATATGATGTACGACTTTTTTATAGCCGACTAGAGTTGTATCTTTGCAGCAGGCAACACTAATTATATTATATAATATGTCTTAACTATATACAACTATTTAACAAAACAAAAAGAATATAAGTGTCGCAAAGCTAAAAACATGAGTCATATTTTAGCTTTATGACACTCATTTAGATATATTAAATATCAGTTATAGATGATTATATATTATAGTTATTCTTTAAATATATATTTAAGTATTATTATGAAAAAGAATAAAGAACTTATAGATAAGTTTGCAGTTTTTTACTTGGCATTGCTTATTTTTTCTAAATGTGATCTATCTCTATCTGTACTTATTGTTATCAAAGTTAAAAATGATCTAACTTATGATTTGAGTATAGCAAACTCAGAAAATTGTATATATAACATACAGTTTATCATATTTCAAAATCAAAATTGAACAATCTAATTCTAATTCAAAAATACAGTTTCAAAACAAAGTTCTAAAAAGATCATTCTAATAATTCTAAGCCTTAAACTGGAATACATATCAGGTTTTGTTCTATAATAATACAGACATACAACATACATCCTAAGTACATATATGTATGTTCAAAATCAATAAAAAATATGTTGAAACTTAAGTTGAGACTTGAATTTAACTTTCACATGATATAATTCGATCCAAGTTTTGAACTGTTAGGAACAAATAGGACTAAACAGAACTTTTATTATCCTTTATATTTTTTTAAAAAATAACAGGTTTTTAAGAAATAAACCCAAATACAAATATGATTATTATCATATTTAATGTAATCAATACCCAAACATTATTTTTTGTATTATTAAATATAATCTGACAAAGAGATTTTTGACGCAAATGTAATAAAACAATCATCAAAATTTTAAATATTATCCCATGCTTGCTGCTGAAATTTGAATTTATTTTAATGTCTGTATTTTAGATTTAAAGATAAAGGCTAAATAAAGACTAAATAAAGACACCATATTTAGCTATCCTAGTATTAGTTGTTACGCAATAATTTTTCATGTTGGGATCAACAAAAAATTACCTCATATTTTTGCAGTAAGGCCATTACATTTCTATGACTACATCAAAGAGCCTGATTACTATATTTTTATCAATTATTACTTTATTGTCTACTCTTATTCAATACTTTCATTTCTTCTCATTACTACATTCTTTTCATTCATTACCTTATTCTCACAACATTCACGTTTTATTGCTTGATCAATAAATTACTTCATTTTACTGCATGTATATAGAGTATCTTTGGATAGCAGGTAAAAAAGAGATTACAGATAATAAAACAATCTTGTATATAGAATTCGTCCCTGTAAATAAATAACAGCTTTTGTACAGCATCTAATGAAATACTCACTCCGCATAATTTATGCTGCACCCAAAGCTAATTTGTTGAACACAAATATCGCTCTCCAAATTTTAGACGTAATACAGTATCACTCGTAAAAAAATAGATAGATTAGTGAAGCAATCAAGATTTAGCAGATCAACTAAAATCTGGATCAGGAATAAGCCAATATTGATAAATTTCTCTCAGAATCAAATGGTAGCCCACATACTAAGTAAAACTTTCCAGATAATAATTTTAGTGTAGTATAGTTGACTGATATTATTGCCTAATACCAGCCTAGCTTTGAGCCTATTCTGCCCTAAATTTTGATCAATCTGTTAAATTTGGTTGCTCCACTAATCTGTTCTAAAAAATATAACTTACGTTATAATTAAAGCTTAGAATTAATAATGACAATGATGAAGTGCTGTTTTTTTATTTCCTGCTCTTCATATAAAAATTTTCACGTACATACATATCTAAAAATCAATCCTCTTGATCTTTTATTTTATAGATACTGTATAGCTAAGCTTGGGTCAAAAATCTGACAACAAAAATCTTGACAAACCATAGCTAACCCTAGCCTAACCCTTAACCTTAAAGTTAATTAAACTATAAGTCATTTCGCTTTAAACAAGGATTCTGCTAGCACCTGAGAAATAAATGTTGGAATCTATTTTAGAACACTAATGGCTAATAAAATTAGTTAAAAATAATTTTTGGTGTTATACAGTTTTTGTACTACTACTGTGCTTTTAACTCTTCTCATGAAATTTATATTTTTAATCTTATTCTTAGCATTAGGGTTCTATATTAGTTAGGATTACGAAAAATAAGTTTTCACAAAGTCTGTAAAGGACAGCTTAAATTGTCATGTTCGATTTATTGCATCTATAAGTTAAACTTAAATCTTTAAACATACCTTTCGAATTACTTCACAGATTACTGACAGTTTATAAAACAAGATTGCCAATCCATTTTTGCAATGCGAAACATATTGTATAACAGTCCAGTTTATTATCTAATCAAACTTAATGACTACCATATATTAGTAATCTGGGTTCTGCTCTGTATTGGAACAACCCAGGTTCTGCTTCAGATCACTTTATATTAGAGCAACCCAGGTTTTGCTCTAGATCACTTCATATTGAATCAACCTGAGTTCTGCTCCAGATCACTCTATATTAGAGCAACTCAGGTTCTGCTCCAAATTACTCCATATTGGAGCAATTTGAGTTTTGCTTCAAATTACTCTATATTGAAGCAACCCAGGTTCTGTTCCAAATCACTTCATATTGGAACAACCCAGGTTATAAGAAATAATTTTGCCTAATATCCAAGTTAACCTAGCTAAATCTATTCTTACTACAAACAATCCATCATCTAACTACAATCCTATTACCTTTAATAATTATATACTTTCATTACATTTACCTCATATACCCTTTAAGTTTTTAGGTTGTTGGATTACACTTGACAACAAATACTCTCAGCAAACACAACTCATCA
>CAJVPZ010002644.1:0-12089 GCA_910592135.1 Racocetra fulgida | reverse complement strand
GAACCCTACTGGGTTATCTATAGAATTAGGGTACAAGTAGTATAGCAGATGTCGATCTGGGTGGTCTTCAGTTAAGATCTATAGTATAGTTAAAACGTTAGGAAAACCCGGTAAGAACAAAACAGCCGGAGAACACTTCTGCTATAGGTTATGAAGCAGCACAAGGTTATGGGATGGCGTGATTGTGGTGGATGGTACAGGATAGGGTAACCAAGAATGTATTATCTAAAATACCTAATAAAATCTGCCTTCTCGCGATATTGCGAAGGTAAAAAAAAAAAAAAAAAAAACTTATATAAGATATTATGTCCTGAAATATTGCAAAATAATTATGATGGATGTGAAGTATTTCGCAATTTATTATGTAATATTACACAATTTATTTCGAAATATCTCAAAATAATTTTGAAATATTTCGAATTTAATTTTATATCACATGATCGATATGACAGTAATATTACATATTTTTTGTATTTTTAATTTATTAAATTATATATGTACTAATTTAATCATTTAAATATTTTTATTAATATAGATTATTATGCATAATGAACATTTCGAACGTTGTTAATTTTAGACAACTAAAATACAAACTATTATAATTTGACTTATTGCTATATAAACAATTCAAAAAAACTAAAACTATTATTATATCTTGACTCTCACCCTAATCCTAACTAATGAATTCACAAAACATATTATAATTCACCACTCTATCAGCAAAGATACACAAACTCATCATCGGTAACAAGGTGCAAACAACAACAAGGTCAGCTATGAAACTACAATACATTAAGTCATACATTCTACAACTCCCAGGAAAGCTCAAAATGTGCTTAAAAAAAAATCAATGAATACTATGTTGTCTTATAATAGATAAAGCCACACAAAGTTAATTTTTTGTTTTGCATTTTGGTCGGTTGGTCAGATTTTTTTTCGGTTTACAGAGTTAATTTTTTGCTTTGCATAATATGGAATCAGAGATTGAGTTGGAAGTCAAAATTTTTTTTTCAGTTTTATCAGATAATTTTGAGAAAACAAAATCTCTATTAGGTGATGCTAGAATAATTAATGAAAAAATTAAATAATAAAAATAGAATAATTGATGTAATTGGAGCTTAAAAAAATTAAAAAATTAAAAAAAATGAGCCAGTGGTAATGCAAAATAAAAAAATTGCCTAATAAATACCATTATAAATTTCAGAATTGTCTTCGAGACGCTTTCTAGGTTTGTAAGAGTTCTATATATTGTACAGCTTAATGGCTGGATATTCTTTCAAATATCGTGTAAAAGAAGCATGGATATTTTAACTTTATATTCCTTCCTATTTATTCATTTTAACTATATGAAAAATTTGCAAGAAAAGTTTTCGAACTCATAATTGTATATGTCTTTATATCTGTTAACTCCCACTATATATTTATCTGTATTTTGTACTCTCAAAAGTTTAAAGGCTCTAAAATATCTTCGTTGATTGGTAGTTTATTATGTAACATTGAAGTATTAATGAAAGAGTTGAATCAAAACACAATCACACCTTTATTATTATACTGTATACCCATCATTCGAATTATCAATGCTTATTATTAGAAACAAGTGCTAATTACACTGAGCGATATTATTCAAAGAGAAAAGTTAGTAATGAAAAAAACATGAAAACACAACAGCAGAGCCAAGATTCTATATCAATGAACTCACCTTCACATCAACAAGGCCTAACAAGAAATCATGCCAGAAATTAATCACCAAAGAATCGCATAAACCATGAATCCACAGAATGTTGAAATCACACAAAAGCAACAAGGTTGCAACTAAAGACAGTTGAAGAAACTATAAAACTTACAACAATGAAGCCACGACAGCTGAGATAACTATAGCTGAAAAGAATAAAAGAAAAAAAGATGTTAGTATATATATAAAAATAAATAAATTAATGATCAGTACTAATAAAGCATGATTAAGTATCTATCTAATTTATATTTATTATCCAACAATGTAATTTAATTTATGACATAGATATTATATTAATATTATAGTAAATAAAAATTGGACAAATTAAAATTATATTTTTTATATACTGATCATGCTGAAAAAATAACTTAAAAAATGATATTGGATTTAAAATCTGGGTTGGCAGATCATAGATGATATGAAAACTAAAAATATAACTTATTTGCATGTATGAAACTATTTTGAAATTTTTTACTTAATATAAAAAAGCCGTAATATAATGTAAGAAATTTTGAAATATTTTGAAATATCTTACGTAATATTTCATAATTTTGATATTTTGCAATATTTCAAAATTTCTTACATAATATTAAGGCTTTTTTATGTTTTGTAAATTATTACGAAATATTATGGTCTTATAAATTTGCTGATGTAGTCTACTTTGGTAACTTATATCAAATACAAAGACAAGTACTTGTGAGCTGAAGCTGCTACTATTACCTACTTAGCCCTTATAGAATTCACCCAAATTCAACTGGATTAAAAGTTTGAGAGGAATTAGTATAAGGACTAGAAGGAAAGTAAATGTAGATACCGTGATCAGAATGAACTTTGTAAGGGCAGGGGAACCAGTAATTGTGCAGTTTAATAATTAGCTCTAATTACTAGTATTGGTCTCAACCATAGTAGATAGGTTCTTTGAACTTAATTCAGAAATGTGTAGAATATAGAAGAATTTGGGAAGTAGCCACTACTCCCATCTGTAGTGACCTATGGGTAACCAAGTTTAGATAAGTTAGTAGAGGCACTTTGGTATAAAGATACTTAGATTAGAATAATTGGTGAATATATTCAATCAGAGGATTTAAATAGATAATCTCCTAGTTGGGTTATAGACATAATATCTAGTATAGAATCTTTAAGCAGACTATTTAAATAGATAACCAAAAGTTGTACATGTGGTTAGTTATACTCTTGTTGTAATACTAAAATGTAGATCTATATGGTTAATGATAAATATTAATAAAGCTTAGTCTTGAAGAACACCTTATAAAAAAAAAAATAAATAAATAAAAGAATACTATTTTTTTTACTTTTTGGTGAAATTTTATAAAGACTAAGAGTAAAGTGTAAAAAAGGGTTTTGGTTTGCAGATAGCTTTAAACTTCAGTAAAGAGAATATTAAAAACTTACTTGTTGTCTTCTTTTAGACCAACTATCTTTAACTTCATCAGTAAAAGCAGTGCTTCTATTAAAATTTTCTGTATAAAAGCACCACCTTCTTGCTAGTTATCTTGTATAAAAATACCTTTAACTTGCATGCTGAATATACAAAGGAGTCCAGAAGAACTGATAGCCTCTTGATCTTTATAAAAACTATTATTTGTAGTTGTCTTTTCTACTTTTCTCCAACAAGTTTCTGTTTTTATTAGCTGTAAGTTTGATGCAAATAATTATTAGAAAGAGTTGTATACTGGATAGAAGTTTTATATTTATTTTAATAAAAAGTTCTAAAAACCTTTTACTTAAAACCTAACTACTTAGGCAATTATTTTACAATATATATAGTATGAAATAATTAGTATTGCAACATACTATAAAAGTTAAAATACAGTATAATTAAATAACAAAAAATAATCAAAAGATTATCTTAATATCAAAAAAAAGTTTTTTTAAGTTTTTTTTTATAATTCAGCTGTCCTGCCTGTCACGTTTTATTTAAGATTAAACTAAACTAAGAAATTTACATTTTCTAATAATAGCTATACTAATTTTCCTGCAAAGCAGCTTATTTACGCTTTCGCCAGATATAACTAGCCTTAGTGAACTTCAAGCCTCCCTCTGAGTAGTGATACAAATTGACAAAAAAGTTTTAATTGATTAGTTGATAAATTATTTTATTCAACTAATCAATTAATCAGTTTTTATTCAACTAATTAATTAGTTGAATAAATAATAAATGAAACTTGATAAAATATACATAAGGTAGCAACTAAAATACTGGTCAATATTCTTATATGATTAGCTGATTTAATTGACCAATCGACTAGCCAATTAATTGACCAATCGACTAATCAATTAATCAATTAGTTGGCTAATTGATTAATCGATTAGTCAACTAATTGATTAATTGACTAAGTTGGGTTTATAAAATTTAAATCGATTAGTTATCAACTTTATAACTAATTGATTAATTCAATTTTCAATTTGTAACACTACTTTCAGGCCCTTAATTTACTAGAGATTATCCTTTAATTATGAGTGGGTACTATATACCAGATCAAAATTGCTTTTTTTTTTTCTAAAATGAAGTACAGACACAAATACAAAGGGCACAAGAAAATAGAAAAATACCTTAACATCAAATTCTGGTCTATCTAAACAAATAAAACTAAACAAAACAAATAACGAAAAGAAAAAAGAAAACAAAAGAAAAGAAACAAAGATAGCACTATTAAATCTGTGTCAGATTATAAAAATTATATAGTACTACAAATAAGCTAGACTAAACTCTATACTAGTTATTTATGTTTATATCCAGGATATAAAAATATTAAAAACTATCTGGTCTTAAAGTAAAGCTCTAAGGTCAAAACTTTCGATTGCTATCCCAACTAGATTGGCAGGTCTTCTGTAGTATTTTAAGCATTATCACGTTATCTAACACTATTCATCCCAAAGTAGATATATATATGTGTATGTATCTTTCCTTTTTTAGCAGCTGTTACTATGTAAAACTTTTGTTGGAAGTATACTGTTTTTTTCATTTTTTGGTGAAAATTTTGTAAAGTACAAAAAGTAAAGTTTGGTAGAAGGTATTAATTTGCAGATAACCTTAAACTTCAGTAAAGAGTATGTTAAAAACTTATATGTTGTTCTTCTTTAGATCAACTATTATCTAACTTCATCAACAGAAGCAGTACTTCTATTAAAATTTTTTGTACAAAGACACCACCTTCTTGCCAGTTAGCTTATACAAGAATGCTTTTAACTTGCATGCCAAATATATAGAGGAATCCTGAGTAAATTGCAAAAATTATGACCTTTATAAAAACTGTTATTGTATAGTTGTCTCTTCTACTTTTTTTCAACAAGTTTCTGTTTTTGTCAGCCATAAGTTTGATACAAGTGATCATTGTGAAGAGAGTGATTTTTTTTTTTTTTAAATTTTTATTAAGCTTTTTTGGTTTTATATATAATATATTATGTTTTTAGTTAAAGGCTAGTAGTTATAAGCCTTAAAAATTATTTTTATATATAAAATTATGCTTTCAACAGTTTTGTTAATACCTAAAGGCTGATTTAAATACTAGTTTTTAAATATTTTTGCTTTTTTATTTTTTCTTTTTGTATATATATTTTGCTTTGCCAAAATCACTTCTTTCTCAAAAATTTGTATAATAAACCACCTTTAGAGCACTAACAAAAAGTTTTCTTGTGCGATTTTACTATATAACAACTTAGCTTTTAACTTTATACCCTAACATTAATGAACTTTAAAAAATTTTGTTAACACAGATTTTTCGAATGCAAATTTACATATTCCGATTAGTCATTTTTCATATGCCACATTAGGTTACTGCAAAGGAGGCGTCTAACCCCACCAGGAGTCTAGACACTTTTGCAATAACGTGATGTGGCGCATGAAAAATAACCAATCGGGCACTGTAAATTTTAATTATCCGCAAGAAAAAAAAAGAAAAAAAAGCAAAAATACTCAAAAACTAGTGTTTAAATCGGTCTTTGGTCACTAACAAGAAATGTCGAGGCGTAATTTTATAAGTATGATCATTCAAGTCCTATAACCATGAACCCTAACCAGAAACATAATATAAAGACAAAAAAAAGTTTTTCCGAATATGCCACAATATGCCACATCACGTTACTGCAAAAGTGTCTAGACTCCTAGCGAAGTCGGGGGAGTTTAAAGCGGAGCATATAGATTCTTAAAATACTGTCAATACTGTCTAAATGCATAATTTTTTAGCATTTAGACAGTTAATTTTCTGATATCTGATTCCCAACCGTACGCATTTAGACAGTATATATATATTTTATCGAATTAACTTTAGGGTTAGTGCCATCTTATAATAGGTCTAAGTTAGGTTTTAGGTAGTTACATATATATATGTAAAATTGCCTTCCCAACATTTTTACTTAATCCACGAACTAGGTTTAGACTGCCATTTTTTTCAGGTTTTTTTTTCTTGTTTTGCTTCACCAGCGATCATCAAAATTCTGTAATTTGATTGGTCATATATTACGTGATTCGGCTCCGCTTAACTTATCGTTATTCGCTACCAAAATTTCGAAGATCATCTACATATATATGCAAAAATAAATAATTCGTTTCGAAATCTATAACCGAAAGAAATACAGTAAATATAAACGAAATGATCAAAATGAAAGCCATTTTTAGTTTACTGCTGCTATTAGCATGTTGTAATCATGTTATTTCATATAGTCAAATATCAAGTGAAGGACTGAAATTGCTTACGGATTTGACAGACACCGAACGTCTTCAAGTTACCGGGGAATTTTTGGAACCAATTTTGATAACGCGGGTTCCTGGCACAGAAGGAAGCGTTAAAGTTCAAAATTTTATTATTTCAAATTTTAAAAAATTGGGATGGCATATCGAACAAGACAATTTTACAGATCATACACCATTAGGAGAAAAATTCTTCAACAATATCATCGTAACAAAGGATATCAATGCCAAAAGGCGACTAGTCTTAGCAGCTCATTACGATTCGAAATACTTTCCACCACCTAACGAATTTGTTGGTGCTACCGATTCTGCCGTTCCATGTGCGATGTTAATAGATCTAGCCCACAGGTTAAATCCACATTTTGATCATAGAAAAGTTGTAGAGTCGGCCGACCTCACACTTCAAATTATTTTTTTTGACGGTGAAGAAGCGTTTGAATCCTGGACAAGCACCGATTCACTTTATGGATCTCGGTATGATTATATAATATTAATTGAGGGTTGGTCAAATCGTTGATCAAACCAAGAATTTACTGGTCAATGGTCTGGTTAAATTGGTCGAATAGTCTGGTCTACTAATTAAATAGTTTTGTTACACATATGAAATCTATATAATAATATGTATATAGACAATTTAGCAAATTTGACAAATGCCAAACCCCTGGATCAGACCGGCTAAATTGAACAAATTGATCTGGTCAATATTGATCGTTTACTGGTCCATGCCAACCTTGAATATTAATATAGTTAATAACCTTTAGAAAATAACTAACTGTTATCAATTTTTTTTCGTAATATTAACCATTTTCATGTTTTTTAGACATCTGGCAGAAAAATGGGAGAATACATATATGATGACGACCACCAATCCTGATAATAAAGCTAGATCCGTCCTTGATGCGATCGATGTATTTGTTTTACTTGATCTTCTAGGCGCGAAAGAACCGAACTTTGTAAATTTTTATCCAACCACTTCATGGATGTTCTCTGAACTTTCAAAAATAGAAGCTCGGCTATACAAAGAAAAAATATTTAACACAACCATTCCAGAAGAAGTATTAGATAATTTTTTTTATTTTGATGCAGATTCTATACATTCAGCTTATGGTCACATTGAAGATGATCATATACCATTCTTAAAAAGAGGGGTTAAAATTCTACATATCATCGCATATCCATTTCCAAGAGTATGGCATACTAATGAAGTGAGTATTTTTTTACAGTTTGTAACGCTTGTATTTTATATATACTTCGTTTATTAATAATCATCGACTCCACAGGATAACATAAACGCTATTGATAAAGAAGTAGTATATAATTTGAACACTATATTTAGAATTTTTGCTGCCGAATATTTAGGCATTGACCCGTCTTTATCCACGACTAGAATTCATGATGAATTGATATAATAGCATATTCATGATGAACTGATTATAGTAGTATATTCATGATGAACTGATATAGTAGTGGATTAATAATTATATTGATAACTATATTAACAATTATTCTGAAAAAACTTATAGAATAATTTCAATGCCTTAGAGGTAAATTAAATTAATATACATTAAAGTTGAATAAACTTATTATTATCTCCGTCTGTAGGAACATTACTATTAGTGTGTGCATAAATATTCCAACTCTACAGACGGATTGATAAATAATGAATTTAGGGTTAAAGTGATGTGATAGTTTAACTAAAAAATTGTCCATTGTTTCTTGATTTGAGTGTGAATTCTTTTGAATCTCTAAGAGCTGAAACTTGGATGATAACCAAGTAATCAAATGAAAAAAAAAAAAACAGATGTTAGAAATTAAGTAGTTCATATCAGCTTCCAATCACAGCCCAGAAGTGCGTGTTCAGTTACTTAAAAAATGATTCTTCATTTTAATAAATTCTGAATTAGCATGGCAAATTATTACATCATAACACGTTGGATGATTGACTGGGCAATTATCATAATGTTTAAAAAATACTACCTTAGATATGCATAAACAAGGATAAGAATTTCATCAGGCTTTGGAGTAATCTAAAGCAAAAGGACCATTAATTTTTTATTTTATTTTATTTTATTTTTGAAAAAAACAATTAAGATAAAATTCGCGATCATTTTTTCATTGATTTAATCATTAACCATTGTAACTCAGAATTTGATAGTACATTTCTTTTGAAATAATCATCTCGCGTTCAATAGCTACTTTAATAAGGAATCACGGAATCTTCTAGTAAAAATTTTATATAAAAGTGCGTACCTTAATTAGATAAAAACCGTAAATATAGACTGCTTCGAAAGACTGATTTCTTTCTCTATAGTACGTACGTACCTAGCTACCATCCAACAACGAATAACAGCCACTGGGGAAAAAACAAAAAAATTAGATATTAAGTCCTATCCGAACGAAAAAAATTTGATCAGAATTTAAAATCTAACCCAACGCTAAGTATACATTATTGCACAGATAATTTCAGGAACGTGATTTTTAACCAATTAGATCGAAGGGTCAGGTGTAACGTAAAAATCAAATTAACTTACTTCTGTTAAATTTAATCTGATATAATTAGATTTATTTCAACTTTTCTTATAACTGGTTGTTTTCATATGGAATATTCACTTTAATTAGTCAATAAAAATTTAAGAATCAACAACCAATGGATCTTTAATTATACTATTAGTGATTTTTTGAAAAACATAAAAATACTGAATATGTTATATCTGATTCTTCAATCTAATTGGTTAAAAATCACATTCTAAAAAATTTTTTGTAGGTGAACTTAGAGATTTAACAAAAATTTTACTACTGCTACGTATTATATAAAATTAAAGCTTATTTGAATTAAAAAGGTTTAGATCAGAATCTGTGCCCGGTTTGCAGATCCTTTCGTGTAACATCCATGCTTACGTACAATCCTATTGGCCGATGCATTTACTAATTTCGGCCTCACTTTCCTATTGGTTGGAATTATTCGCACCAGTTTACATGTCACCTTCTAATTAAAATGTGACACCTAAGTTAAGGTTTGGGGTTAGCATTAGTGGGTAAAATTTTGCAAGGAATTTTTTTTGTTAGTGCCCAAAAGGTGATTTCTTAGGCGAAATTTTGAAATAAATGTGACTTTTCGAAAAAAAGCGATTGTTATTTTGATCTTCACATTACACCTGATCTTGCATTCTGATTGGCCAGAATCAGGAAAGTGAGGCGGAAATTAGTAAATGCTTGGCCGATGATAATAAGGTCATTCTATTAACATTCTATATATATGGGCTAGGTGCTGCGAAAAGCATGATTGAATATCCACCTGATTGGCTGATGATCAATTATTTTTTTCGCGATTTTGATTGGCTCACTATTATAAATATACTTAATATATACGTAGCATGGCCTCAACTTATTAATATTATATTTTACTTTCTCTAAATGCAAGCCCTCTTTAAGTGCATATTTTGCCTTTTTTTACTATGATTCCGAGGGAGCACTTAGAGAAGTTTGACTGTTATACTACTAAGGCCATATAAAGTTAATTAATTGTTTCTCATAACCCGGCTGGGTCAGCTTGTAAATATTCAATACAAAATTTTATGTTATTTACTATAAACACTTCCGGGTGGGTTTTAATAAAAATTTTTATACGTTTTAAATATTATTTAGACAAAAAAAACTTATAAAATTTTTGTGATTTAAAAATTAAAAGCCGGGCGGGCAGGTCACTTTTAGAATTCTATGTTATGAGAAACAGTTATTTAATTTTGTATGGTATATAAAACAATTGTTAAATATGTAATAAATGAATTTTAAATTATTAGTTTTTAAATATTATATTTGCTTTTATTATATACGTAGAATGTGCTTTGTAGTTTAGGTTGTGTTACAAAAATTGCATAGTATTACAAAATTGTATCGCGTTAATACTGCATATTAAACGCGTTAATATTAAAATTAAATAATAAAATTCTCGAAAATTAAAATTTCAAACTAAAGATGCCAAGGCAAAAAATTAACACTGGACCATGTTCAATTTATAATTGTGACAAAAATCAGGATAATTTCCGATGTCTAACTCAATTAGCTATGAAAAAAGCATTTGATAAAAATACTATTCAACGATATCCATACTTACGTGTAGGCCAGCAAGTTTGTAATTCTCATTATATGATTATTGTTGAAAATGGATATACTGAACATAAAAGTGCATCTGTTCCAAATTCATCGACTGAATTGTCATTTGGTGATCGTATTAAAAAAATGACATCCGTTCTATATAAAAATAGACAAAACGGTCTTGTCCTCAATCCATATGAATTTGATAAAATGCTTGAAAATGGAGATCCTAATTTAAGAGGCTTTTTTGCTGAAATGTGTGATATATTAGTACCATATGACCGTTCAGCTTACAACAGAAATGAGGATAAAAAAAAAGTCGTAGTAATTTTGCACTTAATGGCTGGATTGCGTAACAAACATGCTAACAGTTTTAAGTTAGAACTTGCCTTGTTTCTTGCGGGATCTGGAACAACATGTGATGCAATCAACGCGTTAAGTAATGCCGGTATCTCAGCTGCCTATAAGACTGTATATAACTATAAAAAAAAAGTCGCGGATGAGCATTCAGCACGGGTAAAAAAATATTTTACTGATAATAAAAATCATCTTTGTATATATAATTTAGATGATTACCATAATATCCATGAAAACCGCCGTCCAAATAACACTTTTTTATCAGAAGCTGCTCATCTGGCAACAAGCGTGTGTAAAAAAGTTGAAAGGTCGGGTCCGGTGCCAATTATATTTAATGGTGTATCGGTTCATAATCCAAATAATATAGAGGCTCCGCTTATTTGCAAAAAACTCATAGATCAGTACCAAAAATGCTTCGACCTTTCATATTCACAGCGAAAAGCCCAATGGACTAATTCAAATTTATTTGAATTTGATAGGATTGATCAACTTACAATACATACCTATGATAACGCCATTGTAGAACGAAAAGAAGAACGCAGAATGAAAGATGCAATTTTAGTAGGAATACAAGAACAGCAACTTCATTCTGTACAAGATTATCTTAAGGCGCTAAATATGATTTTAAATTATAATAAGGAAATAGGTTGCCTTACCAATAATGTAGCGCCAATTGTTGCCGATTGGCCGGGCCAACTCTTTATTCGTAAAGCACTAACACATTTACAAAATGGTAATAACAACTTGTTAGTGCAACCAGAGGTGGTGTCGTTTGTTCCTCTTCTCGGGCCACTGCATGTCTCTCTTAATACAAGAGAGCATACTATGAAAATTTATTACCCATTTTTCGAAAAGCTTTTTCATGACGTGTTTGGAAAAAAGAAAAAGCTTGCGAAAAAGCCCAGGCCCTGGAGAACAACGCTTTTATTAGAGTTGGCATTCTCTGCATGGATTAAAATTAAAGATAATGTAATAAAAAAATTTACTTATCTGCAAAAAAATATCGAGTATCAAGTAATTATGGAGCTTCTTGATAATATTATACCAGCAGCCCTTGATGTTTACGCATTACTATTTCGGTCTGGCGCCTTTGAAGACTATGTAGAAACAATCTTCCGTATTTGGACCTTTGCATTACGTTGGAAGCGAAAGAATTATAATAAAGCTCCACTAGCTTTTTTATCAGACCTATTT
>CAJVPZ010002643.1:0-12092 GCA_910592135.1 Racocetra fulgida | reverse complement strand
AATGAACTTTAAAAATTTTAAAAAATTTTACATGATGATCGGCAACATGCATAACCTGGCACAGATTTCAGAAATGCGTTTAACACGTGATTGTCGATCACTGAGTTAACTGTTCTTCAAGTGTCCCAAAAAGGTTTATTTCTATCTCTGATACAACATTTAAAATTAAATTATCAAATGTTTATGCAATAAGTAATTAAAATTACTGAATACTTGAAACAATAGCAGCTGCTTATTTTCTCAAGTAATAGTAATACAATCTTATAAACGTTAAAGGGTGTTAATTTCGGAAATATACGGTAATATGCTGTTACCAAGTATTAATAATATAATGGTTTTAAAATTTCAAATTATTCCTTATTTAATGAAATAGAATCCAACACGTAAACATAGTTAATCTTCTTAGATTTTCAATTTTTTTTTTTATATAAATCTTAGTCTCTTTTCTCGGCCTCTTTTAAATTCGGTTCTAAATTTTCTTTTTATATAATAACGTTTTTCATAAATTCTGGGATATAGTTGTTAGTCGAAACCTAGAGGTTTCGCGCTGACGAAACGCGAGACCTATTTTTGATGGATTTTCCAAATCAAATGACGATTAACGAAATCCCGTTGTGGTAAAGCTTCATTTAAGTTTGGGTTAGCATTAGGATTTGAATTTGTATTTAGCACGTTGTATAGTAAAATTATTCAAGAAACATTTTTCATTGAACCACGATGAGCGATTTCTTATCTGAATTTTCGGGATAACGGCGAATTTTTTTTACACTGATCGTATTATGTTACAATTAATTGTAGAAAATATATGTCGTGATTGAAATTACACCTACTTGAAATTAACACTCGGTATTGAATTTATAACGTCAGCAGTTTAATTATCAAGACATTTGGTCAATAAACTTTTCACGTTTATGATAAAGAATTTTAACTTAATCCTAAATATATATATTATTTAGAAATTGAACTCGTTCAATAAAGTTTATTTAAAATCCTATTACAAAGTATATTGATTTGGAATCCATTTGATGTACAATGTAGGAATGCAAAAAACAATAAAACTACACCTTTGTACTTTACTTATCAAAGCACATATCCTTCGTTTCACTGAACAAAAAAAATTCTCTAGCTAGTTTTCAATTATAACAATGATGGAATTTTAGTTATAAATCATGCTAAATATTGTAACCATTGAATGGGAGAGCTAATGTGATAATATAAATAAGATGCCAATCTAACTCTAACGATGTACGAAAAATAAGGCTAACTTTGGGTAAGCGAAATGGGTCTTTTATAAGTGTTAAGGAACTAGTAGGGCGATAAGGCATTATAGAGTAATCAATGAATGGTGATAATGGGTGATGCAATGACGGGTGATGCTGTTAATGGTGATAATGAAGTGGTGATCTTAAGGACTGTTATGAATTACCGGAGTCGAATACCAATCGTAAGTGTCATTCTCTACCATAATTCCAACAAGTTACTAATGTGAATGGCAATATCTGATTCTAGAATCCGAGTCTTAATAAGTCAAATCGAAGTTACAAGTCAATTAGTCCGTCAAATTGAGTCTTGAAAGGGTTTATTAAAGTTACAAATCGAATTCAAAAGATAAAGTCTCAAGGGAAATTCAGATAAATATAAACTCTATTATTTATTAGTAAGTGAAAGTGGACAAGGTATGTCGTTCTTTATTGAATTTCAGGCACTTATATACATTTTGTTTTGTTAGAGCGTTTACGCTCTTTTTTGAACGTTTTTTGAGCGTATACGCTCATAGCGCAGGGATCACAAATTTGTGTAAGCACGTATACGAGATTTTTTGAGCGTATTCGCGCTTGCATGGAATAAACCACCAAGCCACCATCAACTACCATTTTAGTATACTTGATTTAATATTTACTCGAAATAAAAAAAAATTCGGTTACTGCTATGAAAATAAAATTGGAAAAGAACTGTATACATAATAATAAAAATAATAATACAGTAATAATAGTACTAATAATAATAATAATAATAAATAATAATACAGTAATAATAGTACTAATAATAATAATAATAATAAGAGTAAAAACTGGGTCCGTATTGATTCACCGACAATCACTTCACCGACAGCTTATTTAGACGACATCACGTCAGGTGAAATTTAGTAAAAATATATACTTGCAACTAATGAAATGCTTAACCCTAACCTTATGTGATGTCGGCTAAATGATCGTTCGGTGAAATGATTGTCGGTGAATTGAAGGGATCCCGTTAAAACTATACTAATATATAAAAGATAAAATAAATTAAAAGAGAATAATAACAAACAGAAAATTTATCCGTTACAATATAAACTTATAAAGTTCTATGGATATAGTTTGGTTTTTATTGAATGCAGCCTATAGATTCGAACATCCGGATTCAGGCATTATTGTTTGTTGTATTTTCTGTCTTGATAATCTCGAGAACATGATCTGTAGAATAATAAAATTTACTTCTATAATTCGATTCAATGAAAGATGGGTCATGTGTATTTAGAATGTCTTTTAATACTTTTTCAGATTCAGATAATTCTAACAATATTTTTTCATCATCTTTCCATTTTGTAAAAATGTCATAAATTTCTTTTGCGGTTAGACGATTTTCTGGACATTTTTCCCAACATTTTTTCATTAAATTTATATAACATTGTGGTGCATCCTTATCGATATTTGGTCTTAAGTTTTCACAACATATCTCTATTAGAAGTTGATTATCAAATTCTCGATTACAATATACCAATTTTCCATATAGAATTTCCCACATAATTATGCCAAATGAGTAAATATCAGACGCTTTAGTATATGGCTTTTTATCAAAAATTTCGGGTGCAATGTATGGTAAAACTCCATAGACTTTTTTAGATTCAATCACAGATGTCATACTAGAGTTTATTGAAAGTCCTAAATCAGCAATATATGCACTATATAGATTATCTTGCAAAATATTACCACTATGCAAATCTCGGTGGATAAGTTCATGAGAATGAATTATTTGAAGATCAGATGCAATGCAAAGTAATAAATTTAATTTATTTCTCCATTTCATATGCGCTATCTCGTGAAGATTATCACGTAAGGAACCCTTTCCCGCAGCTGTCAAAACAAGAATATAGTCTTTAGAATTATCATCTCTTGATATTCCAAGGCATTTTAAAAATGATGGGTTTTTATAACCGATATCACAATATGCTTTTAACTTTAAGGTTAAAAGAAATTAGTTAAATAATAAAATATATGATTAGATTAAAAATAAGAACGTTACCTCATTTATAAACTCTTCTTGATATTTGCTTGATCCATGTAATAATTTAAGTGCAACGCCTATTTTTACTTTTCGATTTTGATCCTTCCACCTAGCTGCGTATACTGTTGCAAACCCACCTTTTCCTCTCACATGTAGAATTTCAAATTCATTATAAGAAATCCACAATAGTGAATCTTCAATATATTTTTTAATTTTTCATCGATATCAGAAATTTCATTTATCCAGTCATATGTCACTAAAATTTAATAGTTAAAATTTAAAGATTATGACAAATTTATAAATAAATTGAATGATAAACTACCTGATAACTCTGATGACAGAAACTTTTCTCTATTATACAGTATCATAAGACAAAAACAAAAACGTTTGTAAATATAATTTAACAGCAATAAAAAAGATGATTACTTTAAAATAGGATAGGATATTACTTTCGATACAATTCATTTGACTTCTCTATATCTCTCGTTACTCCAATGCCATTTCTATAACAATATGCAACCCGAGAAATTCCTTCTAAATCTCCCATATTAGCAGATTTTTCGAAATAAATAAACGCTTTTTGTTCATCGATTTCAACTCCGTAAAATCCATTGAGATAAAAATTTCCAACCTGGCACATTCCTTTAGCATACCCCATTTCTGCAGATTTTTGATAATAAATGACTGCCTTATGTTCATTCTTTTCAACTCCAATTCCATGTAGATAACAATATCCAACATTATATGTTCCACCAGCATCGCCCATTTTTGCTGATTTTTGATAATAAATGAATCCCGTATGTTCATCTTTTTCAACTCCAATTCCATCTTGATAGCAGTTACCAAGCGAGAATATTCCATCAGCATCTCCCATGTTTGCAGATTTTTGATAATAAATGAATGCCTTATGTTCATCCTTTTCAACTCCAATTCCATTTTTATAGCAATATCCAACATTATGTGTTCCTTTAGCGTCCCCCATCTCTGCAGATTTTTTAAGATAAATGAATGCCTTATGTTCATCCTTTTCAACTCCTATTCCACCCTTATAGCAGTTACCAAGTGAAAATATTCCATTAGTATCTCCCATCTCTGCTAATTTTTGATAATAAATGAATGCCTTATGTTCATCCTTTTCAACTCCTATTCCATCCTTATAGCAGTTACCAAGTGAAAATATTCCATCAGTATCTCCCATATCTGCTGATTTTTGATAATAAATGAATGCCTTACGTTCGTTCTTTTCAACTCCAACTCCTTTTTCATAACAATATCCAACATTATATGTTCCTTTAGCGTCCCCCATCTCTGCAAATTTTTTATAATAAATGAATGCCTTACGCTCATCCTTTTCAACTCCAATTCCATCTTCATAACATTTACCAAGTGCAAATATTCCACTAGTGCTCCCCATCTCAGCTGATTTTTGATAATAAATGAATGCCTTATATTCATCCTTCTCAATTCCAATTCCATGAAAATAACAATATCCAACACCATATGTTCCATTTGTGTCTCCCATCTCTGCTGATCTTTGATAATAAATGAATGCCTTACGCGCATCCTTTTCAACTCCAATTCCATCTTCATAACAGTTACCAAGATTATTCATTCCACTAGCGTTTCCCAGATTTGCTGATTTTTGAAAATAAATGAACGCCTTATGTTCATCCTTTTCAACTCCAATTCCATCTTGATAACATCTACCAAGATTATTCATTCCACCAGTGTTTCCCATTTCTGCAGATTTTTGATAATAAATGAATGCCTTACATTCGTTCTTTTCAACTCCAATTCCATCTTTATAACAGTTACCAAGAGCCAATATTCCACTAGTATCTCCCTTCTCTGCTGATCTTTGATAATAAATGAATGCCTTATGTTCATCCTTTTCAACTCCAATTCCGTTCATATAGCAAATCCCAACATCATACATGCTTCTAGAATCACCCGCATTAGCCAATTTTTGAAAACGAAGAAACATGTTATAATTTTTAGAAGATTCACTTTCATTTGACATTTTGTGTGCAAGAAAACGATGCGGCTTATAAAGTTCAAGAAATGAGTACTTTATTGTTGAAAATATTTATAAGTTAGGTACGTACAGTCGCCTCCAAAAGTTCGTCACTGTTATACAAAACGTAATAAAAATAACACCAAAAATTTATGTAATCAAATGATATTAATATTTCGTATAATTTTTTGCATAAATTTTGTGTTGATTATTATGTTTTTTTATGTAATTGTTGTTGCTATCGGACTTCGAGAGAGCACCATAATTGGGCCGAGTTTAGAACAGCGATAGTGAACGAAAGAGAAAATTATATAACAGTAGGTGAAGGATTAGAGGTTTATGTATTGATCACGGACATCAATGTCCTCGAAAGCTTCTGACGTACAGTAGTTATAATTGTAATAGTTATAAGATGTAGTAAATAAATAAGTTTGTGAAGGTGCCTTCACGATAAGTATACCGAGACGTATAACAAGAACAATAGCGTGATGATGTATTTACGATAATACAACAATGCAAAGAAGAATTCAATATACAAAATCGGTTATTCAAATATCAAGAAGATCGAAGTCTGAGAAAAACTTTATTCAAGCAACTAGTGGGGTCTTTAATACATTCTAATATTGCACCAACATTTATTCTATAATAGTTAGTCGATTTATTGAACGTATTGCAGGATGAATTGGATGTAGTATTGGGATAATCATTTGACCTTAATGTGACGCGTGTTTGTTGTAGGAGTTAAGAATCCGAATCCTGTTATGGAAGTGGTTTCAATGAAATCATTGAGGCAAGGCGTAGTTGTTATTAGGTTCGGGCGTTTGGCAGTCAAGGAGTTGGCGTTAAAAAGAATAAATCCACGGAGGAGGGAAGTCCCGACGGTAGTATAGAATAAATGTTGGTGCAATATTAGAATGTATTAAAGACCCCACTAGTTGCTTGAATAAAGTTTTTCTCAGACTTCGATCTTCTTGATATTTGAATAACCGATTTTGTATATTGAATTCTTCTTTGCATTGTTGTATTATCGTAAATACATCATCACGCTATTGTTCTTGTTATACGTCTCGGTATACTTATCGTGAAGGCACCTTCACAAACTTATTTATTTACTACATCTTATAACTATTACAATTATAACTACTGTACGTCAGAAGCTTTCGAGGACATTGATGTCCGTGATCAATACATAAACCTCTAATCCTTCACCTACTGTTATATAATTTTCTCTTTCGTTCACTATCGCTGTTCTAAACTCGGCCCAATTATGGTGCTCTCTCGAAGTCCGATAGCAACAACAATTACATAAAAAAACATAATAATCAACACAAAATTTATGCAAAAAATTATACGAAATATTAATATCATTTGATTACATAAATTTTTGGTGTTATTTTTATTACGTTTTGTATAACAGTGACGAACTTTTGGAGGCGACTGTACGTACCTAACTTATAAATATTTTCAACAATAAAGTACTCATTTCTTGAACTTTATAAGCCGCATCGTTTTCTTGCACACAAAATGTCAAATGAAAGTGAATCTTCTAAAAATTATAACATGTTTCTTCGTTTTCAAAAATTGGCTAATGCGGGTGATTCTAGAAGCATGTATGATGTTGGGATTTGCTATATGAACGGAATTGGAGTTGAAAAGGATGAACATAAGGCATTCATTTATTATCAAAGATCAGCAGAGAAGGGAGATACTAGTGGAATATTGGCTCTTGGTAACTGTTATAAAGATGGAATTGGAGTTGAAAAGAACGAATGTAAGGCATTCATTTATTATCAAAAATCTGCAGAAATGGGAAACACTGGTGGAATGAATAATCTTGGTAGATGTTATCAAGATGGAATTGGAGTTGAAAAGGATGAACATAAGGCGTTCATTTATTTTCAAAAATCAGCAAATCTGGGAAACGCTAGTGGAATGAATAATCTTGGTAACTGTTATGAAGATGGAATTGGAGTTGAAAAGGATGCGCGTAAGGCATTCATTTATTATCAAAGATCAGCAGAGATGGGAGACACAAATGGAACATATGGTGTTGGATATTGTTATTTTCATGGAATTGGAATTGAGAAGGATGAATATAAGGCATTCATTTATTATCAAAAATCAGCTGAGATGGGGAGCACTAGTGGAATATTTGCACTTGGTAAATGTTATGAAGATGGAATTGGAGTTGAAAAGGATGAGCGTAAGGCATTCATTTATTATAAAAAATTTGCAGAGATGGGGGACGCTAAAGGAACATATAATGTTGGATATTGTTATGAAAAAGGAGTTGGAGTTGAAAAGAACGAACGTAAGGCATTCATTTATTATCAAAAATCAGCAGATATGGGAGATACTGATGGAATATTTTCACTTGGTAACTGCTATAAGGATGGAATAGGAGTTGAAAAGGATGAACATAAGGCATTCATTTATTATCAAAAATTAGCAGAGATGGGAGATACTAATGGAATATTTTCACTTGGTAACTGCTATAAGGGTGGAATAGGAGTTGAAAAGGATGAACATAAGGCATTCATTTATCTTAAAAAATCTGCAGAGATGGGGGACGCTAAAGGAACACATAATGTTGGATATTGCTATAAAAATGGAATTGGAGTTGAAAAGGATGAACATAAGGCATTCATTTATTATCAAAAATCTGCAAACATGGGAGATGCTGATGGAATATTCTCGCTTGGTAACTGCTATCAAGATGGAATTGGAGTTGAAAAAGATGAACATACGGGATTCATTTATTATCAAAAATCAGCAAAAATGGGCGATGCTGGTGGAACATATAATGTTGGATATTGTTATCTACATGGAATTGGAGTTGAAAAGAATGAACATAAGGCAGTCATTTATTATCAAAAATCTGCAGAAATGGGGTATGCTAAAGGAATGTGCCAGGTTGGAAATTTTTATCTCAATGGATTTTACGGAGTTGAAATCGATGAACAAAAAGCGTTTATTTATTTCGAAAAATCTGCTAATATGGGAGATTTAGAAGGAATTTCTCGGGTTGCATATTGTTATAGAAATGGCATTGGAGTAACGAGAGATATAGAGAAGTCAAATGAATTGTATCGAAAGTAATATCCTATCCTATTTTAAAGTAATCATCTTTTTTATTGCTGTTAAATTATATTTACAAACGTTTTTGTTTTTGTCTTATGATACTGTATAATAGAGAAAAGTTTCTGTCATCAGAGTTATCAGGTAGTTTATCATTCAATTTATTTATAAATTTGTCATAATCTTTAAATTTTAACTATTAAATTTTAGTGACATATGACTGGATAAATGAAATTTCTGATATCGATGAAAAATTAAAAAATATATTGAAGATTCACTATTGTGGATTTCTTATAATGAATTTGAAATTCTACATGTGAGAGGAAAAGGTGGGTTTGCAACAGTATACGCAGCTAGGTGGAAGGATCAAAATCGAAAAGTAAAAATAGGCGTTGCACTTAAATTATTACATGGATCAAGCAAATATCAAGAAGAGTTTATAAATGAGGTAACGTTCTTATTTTTAATCTAATCATATATTTTATTATTTAACTAATTTCTTTTAACCTTAAAGTTAAAAGCATATTGTGATATCGGTTATAAAAACCCATCATTTTTAAAATGCCTTGGAATATCAAGAGATGATAATTCTAAAGACTATATTCTTGTTTTGACAGCTGCGGGAAAGGGTTCCTTACGTGATAATCTTCACGAGATAGCGCATATGAAATGGAGAAATAAATTAAATTTATTACTTTGCATTGCATCTGATCTTCAAATAATTCATTCTCATGAACTTATCCACCGAGATTTGCATAGTGGTAATATTTTGCAAGATAATCTATATAGTGCATATATTGCTGATTTAGGACTTTCAATAAACTCTAGTATGACATCTGTGATTGAATCTAAAAAAGTCTATGGAGTTTTACCATACATTGCACCCGAAATTTTTGATAAAAAGCCATATACTAAAGCGTCTGATATTTACTCATTTGGCATAATTATGTGGGAAATTCTATATGGAAAATTGGTATATTGTAATCGAGAATTTGATAATCAACTTCTAATAGAGATATGTTGTGAAAACTTAAGACCAAATATCGATAAGGATGCACCACAATGTTATATAAATTTAATGAAAAAATGTTGGGAAAAATGTCCAGAAAATCGTCTAACCGCAAAAGAAATTTATGACATTTTTACAAAATGGAAAGATGATGAAAAAATATTGTTAGAATTATCTGAATCTGAAAAAGTATTAAAAGACATTCTAAATACACATGACCCATCTTTCATTGAATCGAATTATAGAAGTAAATTTTATTATTCTACAGATCATGTTCTCGAGATTATCAAGACAGAAAATACAACAAACAATAATGCCTGAATCCGGATGTTCGAATCTATAGGCTGCATTCAATAAAAACCAAACTATATCCATAGAACTTTATAAGTTTATATTGTAACGGATAAATTTTCTGTTTGTTATTATTCTCTTTTAATTTATTTTATCTTTTATATATTAGTATAGTTTTAACGGGATCCCTTCAATTCACCGACAATCATTTCACCGAACGATCATTTAGCCGACATCACATAAGGTTAGGGTTAAGCATTTCATTAGTTGCAAGTATATATTTTTACTAAATTTCACCTGACGTGATGTCGTCTAAATAAGCTGTCGGTGAAGTGATTGTCGGTGAATCAATACGGACCCAGTTTTTACTCTTATTATTATTATTATTATTAGTACTATTATTACTGTATTATTATTTATTATTATTATTATTATTAGTACTATTATTACTGTATTATTATTTTTATTATTATGTATACAGTTCTTTTCCAATTTTATTTTCATAGCAGTAACCGAATTTTTTTTTATTTCGAGTAAATATTAAATCAAGTATACTAAAATGGTAGTTGATGGTGGCTTGGTGGTTTATTCCATGCAAGCGCGAATACGCTCAAAAAATCTCGTATACGTGCTTACACAAATTTGTGATCCCTGCGCTATGAGCGTATACGCTCAAAAAACGTTCAAAAAAGAGCGTAAACGCTCTAACAAAACAAAATGTATATAAGTGCCTGAAATTCAATAAAGAACGACATACCTTGTCCACTTTCACTTACTAATAAATAATAGAGTTTATATTTATCTGAATTTCCCTTGAGACTTTATCTTTTGAATTCGATTTGTAACTTTAATAAACCCTTTCAAGACTCAATTTGACGGACTAATTGACTTGTAACTTCGATTTGACTTATTAAGACTCGGATTCTAGAATCAGATATTGCCATTCACATTAGTAACTTGTTGGAATTATGGTAGAGAATGACACTTACGATTGGTATTCGACTCCGGTAATTCATAACAGTCCTTAAGATCACCACTTCATTATCACCATTAACAGCATCACCCGTCATTGCATCACCCATTATCACCATTCATTGATTACTCTATAATGCCTTATCGCCCTACTAGTTCCTTAACACTTATAAAAGACCCATTTCGCTTACCCAAAGTTAGCCTTATTTTTCGTACATCGTTAGAGTTAGATTGGCATCTTATTTATATTATCACATTAGCTCTCCCATTCAATGGTTACAATATTTAGCATGATTTATAACTAAAATTCCATCATTGTTATAATTGAAAACTAGCTAGAGAATTTTTTTTGTTCAGTGAAACGAAGGATATGTGCTTTGATAAGTAAAGTACAAAGGTGTAGTTTTATTGTTTTTTGCATTCCTACATTGTACATCAAATGGATTCCAAATCAATATACTTTGTAATAGGATTTTAAATAAACTTTATTGAACGAGTTCAATTTCTAAATAATATATATATTTAGGATTAAGTTAAAATTCTTTATCATAAACGTGAAAAGTTTATTGACCAAATGTCTTGATAATTAAACTGCTGACGTTATAAATTCAATACCGAGTGTTAATTTCAAGTAGGTGTAATTTCAATCACGACATATATTTTCTACAATTAATTGTAACATAATACGATCAGTGTAAAAAAAATTCGCCGTTATCCCGAAAATTCAGATAAGAAATCGCTCATCGTGGTTCAATGAAAAATGTTTCTTGAATAATTTTACTATACAACGTGCTAAATACAAATTCAAATCCTAATGCTAACCCAAACTTAAATGAAGCTTTACCACAACGGGATTTCGTTAATCGTCATTTGATTTGGAAAATCCATCAAAAATAGGTCTCGCGTTTCGTCAGCGCGAAACCTCTAGGTTTCGACTAACAACTATATCCCAGAATTTATGAAAAACGTTATTATATAAAAAGAAAATTTAGAACCGAATTTAAAAGAGGCCGAGAAAAGAGACTAAGATTTATATAAAAAAAAAAATTGAAAATCTAAGAAGATTAACTATGTTTACGTGTTGGATTCTATTTCATTAAATAAGGAATAATTTGAAATTTTAAAACCATTATATTATTAATACTTGGTAACAGCATATTACCGTATATTTCCGAAATTAACACCCTTTAACGTTTATAAGATTGTATTACTATTACTTGAGAAAATAAGCAGCTGCTATTGTTTCAAGTATTCAGTAATTTTAATTACTTATTGCATAAACATTTGATAATTTAATTTTAAATGTTGTATCAGAGATAGAAATAAACCTTTTTGGGACACTTGAAGAACAGTTAACTCAGTGATCGACAATCACGTGTTAAACGCATTTCTGAAATCTGTGCCAGGTTATGCATGTTGCCGATCATCATGTAAAATTTTTTAAAATTTTTAAAGTTCATT
>CAJVPZ010002642.1:0-12093 GCA_910592135.1 Racocetra fulgida | reverse complement strand
TTTCAATAAACGAAGAAGAGAAGAGCTAGAAAAATTTAGAAGCGAGAAAATAAATAGAAACATTGAAAGAAAATGCCAAATAATAGATGGAAAGTAAAGAAAAATGATAGCAAGTCTACTTGACAAACCAATCAGAAAAATTAAAATCAATAGACTACTTAAAGAAGATGGCCTCTTGAGAAGACTTATCACAGACCCAGGTAGAGTTTTAGAAGAAACAAATGAACACTTTAAAAATCAGTTTAGGGCAAGAAACTTTCAAAAGAATGCTCTAAAAGGAGATTGTGATAGAATTTACAGTCCAAAAAAAGAGATTCAAGAAGAATGTTACAAGGATTTAAACCAAGAGATTTCAAAAGAAGAGTAGATAGAAATGCTTGCAAGCTTAAAGAAAAATACGGCTCTCGGGATTTTAGGTATCACTTACATGCTGATTAAAGCAGCAAGTAAGCAAGCTCAAAGAACATTTAGAGCTATAGCAAGTATTTGTATCAAAACAGGCAAGATCCCTAGAAAATGGAAATTGTCTCAGATTTATCCAATACCAAAAGATGAAGACTGTCAACATAATCTAAATAATATCAGACCAATTGCATTATTGGAAACCTTTCGAAAATGTACGACCAAAATATTTACAAAAAGACTTGCAGAAATATTGCTAAAGAAGAATATTTTAAGAGGCCCCAACTTCGCAGATCTACCAGGTAATTTTATGGAGAAGCCAGTTCACATTCTCAATGCAATTATAGAGAATGCAAAGGATAATAAAAAGGAGCTATAGATTGTCCTCCATGATATAAAGAAGGCATTTGATTCAGTATCACTTGAGGCCCTACGAAAAGCACTAGAAAGAATCAAATTGCCTGAAATAACAATCAAGCTGGTATTAAATCTTTTCGTTAATAGACAATCCAGAATCATTACAGACCTTGGCCCAACAGATTTCTTTGAGATTCAAAAAGGGATAGAACAAGGTGAAGTAATTTCACCCTTGGTCTGGAGGATATTTTATGATCCCCTTCTAGAAAGAATTCAAGAAGATACTAGTTTAGGCTATATAGTAAATCACAGAAATCACCTTGACCTAGGCTCAAACTATACAAACAGAAGTTTATAGAGACAAGCAGTAGTGATGACACTACATGGATTGCAGAAAACAAAGAACAAATGGAAAGAACACTTACAATTGCAGAAGAATTTTTTAGAATAAATGATATACAAATTAACAGAAAGAAAACAAAACTTATTACAATGAATACAGAAACTAAAAACCAAGCTAAGAAGATCTTCTTTAGAAATAAATGGATCAAAGAGGAAAAGAGGATGAAAATCTTAAGGTTTTTGGAGACTGGTTGAATAATAAGATGAAAAAAACAGCTCTGAAGACCAAGGTGAAAGGAATTATACAACTAACAGCCAAAAATCTTTTTACGAAAAAAATGACAATTAGTCAAGTGTCCTACATAAATAATATGTACATAATTTCCAAGTTGTGCTATATGTTACAGATATTAAAATTAAGTAAAAGGATGATTGACAATATGCATAATCTGATAATCAGACTGATGAAAAACAAGATTGAAATCGCAGCATCAACAAGAAACAGTATGATACACTACAGAAGCATGGGCAATTGCAAATCTCTGTGGAACCAGCTACTACTTAAGCAGATCTCAATCTTAAATAATCATCTTAATTCAACTGGGCCAGAAGAAGTTTTAATAAAGATAAGAATTGAAGAGGGTCTGTCTCTTGTTGGGGCTTCAGAAAACAATTGGTATAAAGAAATTCTTAAAGCATATACTAAAATTTGGAAGAACAACTTAGCATATTTAACAATGCTAAGAGTAAAAAATTTAAATCTTACATTCAAGTTTAATTCTTCTAATTTACCAAAGTATAACTTAAAACGAAGACTCTGCAATCTCTTGGGACCATTATTTAATGTCTCAGTAGCCCACTGTCTGAGAGGATTAGATTTGGTATATATAGATCAACTACTAAATCAAAATAAAGATCAAATAATAACATAGCAACAACTCAAATTTCTGAGAAAAGGAACAAGCAAAGGCAAAGTAGCGAAATGGTTCAAAAAAACTGAAGAATTATTGCTAGAGAACTCCCACGCTAGACAAGTTAAAGACCACTATAAGACTAAAGGCAATAATACTTGGTCTCTGAAAGCTCAGTTAGTACGATTATCTCTAAATAATAGAACCAAAGAATAGGTGATTATTAATGTAGCGATGGATTTAGAAAATTCAGAACCAGTAATCGCAAAAATAGTTTCAAAAACCCCAAAGAAGATACTAGTGGAACATTGGAAGACTTCAAACAAATATAATACAGGTAATCTCACACTAGAAAAATGTCTTGGTTGTCTACTGAATCAGAACAAGGCATTTGAAGAATGCGAGAAACTTTATTATGAAAGTAAAATCCAAGGATCTCTCTCAAATTTTGTTAGAAAAAGAGGAAACAAATAGAAACTAGAAATCCTGTTAGATGTGATCAAGATTCACTATAGCAGAAGAAAATTAAGAATTACAAAAGAAGAAGTACAAGCAATAAGTGTTTTAAACTATAATTTAGATGAAAAGATGATTTGAAAGCAAGATATATCCTCAAAGCTTAGAGACAAACTAGTCGAGTGGAACCAAAACAATTTTGCACTTTCACAAAGTAAGTTAACTTTTTATACAGATGGTTCATTATACTCAACCAGAAACAAAGCAAAAGGCCCAGATCGTATGGGAATAGGAATATTGCAGACAGATCAAGACAAACAGAATGTAATTGAAGAGGGTTTTGCAAAGACCCATAATTGGCTATTATCAACTAAACCAAAATTGTTAGCAATCTGGCTAGCAATACTGGCAATACCAAGTGGAAGAAACGTCAAGATCTATACAGATAGCACAGTTGCAATTGCAGGTATAGAGAAAGTAAGAAATATCTTAACAAGTAAATACTGGTTAAAGCTAAAGAATTATGATTTATTACATAGTATTGTAGAGCTAGTTAAAGTAAAAGAAATTTAATTAGAATTAGTTAAGGTTAAAGGACATAATAATAATAGGTAGAATGACAAAGCAGATAGTTTAGCTAAAAAAGGTGCTGTGGAGGATAATATAAATAGTATTGTTTATAACCCCCCACTTAGATCTAATGTTTCATTATTCTGGGACGAGATATTTGTTAAACATCCAGCAAGAGAAATAATCAAGATTCTACTAGACTTCAAGATAGATGCAGATTGGAGAGAATCGAAAGTAATTCAAAAAGTTGAACTGGAAGAGGACTAGGAGAAAAACAATTGGACTTATTTCTGAAAGAAAATCAAGAAGAGCAATGGTATTAGATATATGACAATGAAAAAAGGCAAGCGCCTTGGAACTCTTTTCAAGTGTGCTAATGAGATGCTTCCAGTACTCAGAACATTATCGTGAAGACATCCAGATATATATCAAGATTCAAACTGTATTGTTTGCAAAGAGAAGAAAGAAGAAGATCAGAATTATCTGGCATACTGCAAAGAACAAGAGAACAACTGGAAGAAGGCTGAGACCTTTGTAGCAAATATAGCTTGGGCAGCTCTTCCAGAAGAAACTAGAATAAGAATAGATAAGGACCTCTTAGAGAGAATGCTCTGGAGAGAAACAGAAAGAGTCTTACAAAACAAGATCCAAAGCAATCAAGGGCTTAGTTCAAGAAAACACAATAGAAAGGATACAGGAGATTCTACAATCGAATAAGGAAGCCAAGACATATATCGAGCTCATGTTAGATACAATTTAGAATTGTTTTCACGAAAATATATAGAAAGGAAGATGTGAGCTTCTTTGCAAATTGGAAATCAGCAAAGGTATCTTAACCAGAGACAAAAAGCAAAGGTGCAAGCTACTGACAGAGAAAGGAACAAGACCAGAATACGACAAACTAAGATCTAAAAGAGGGGATACAAGGAGAAATAGTTCTTTAGAGGAAATAGATAGAAAACGGAAAAAGAAAGAAAAAGAGGAGAGTTTAAAAAATATAGAAAATCATTGGTATAATAGTTTTAGAGATTTAATTCAAAATAGTTGCAAGCTCTTTTGGTATGGCTTGTATGGCTAATCTGATATTAGCTTTCTGGTCTCGAAAGAATTTTCGGACCAGTGCGGCAGACCGCTTCTGGGCACCCATGAGGTAGCTGGGGGATGTCGGGCCTAGATATTAAGCTCAACATTATATAATTTACTTATATAATAATCTTAATAAAGGATCACTGGCAAGATTGCCAAAGTTTAAAAAAAAAAAAAAAAAAAATAGCATGCTTCTTAGTTCAGCAAGTAAATAATACTGCATGCAAATTAAGATTTTAGTCTTTACTAGTTTTCACTTTTGCTAGTGTTTCACACAAAGTTCTATTTAGTTTTTCTATCATACTATTAGTTTAAAAATAATATAGTAATGAAAACTTATATTGTATAAGAAGGTTTTTATATAAAAGTTTTATTACTTCTTTTCTAAAATTCAATTCTTAATCAAAAAGAATAATTTTAGATATTTTATAATGATATATTATTTCTTTGAAAATAAACTTTGTGAGAGTTAAGGCTCCTGCATCTGGTATAGCTTAAGCTTCTGGCTAGCATGTTAAATAATCTGTTGTAATAATAATATACTGATTGTTGCAAGATGTTATAGATAGAAATCCTACTAAATCAATTTCAATTCTTTTGAAAGCTTGTTCTATTTTAATAGAGTGCAATGGTTCTTTTTTTCTAAATATGTCTTTTTTCTAATATTGTTTACAAGTCTTTATATATTTCTTAATGTCTCAATATATTTGGTCTCAATAATATTTTTCTGCAATTTTATAATATATAGCATTTAGATTTAGATCACAAATAACTCCTATAACTCTTGAGTTAGCAAGAGCTCTGTCTGAGTTTCTAGTCTTAGTATCTTATAGATATAAAGTTTAAATAATGTAATTTCTTTATTTAATTATTTGTAAAGAAGTTTAATTAGATTTTAATAAAGATAGAGGCATAGCCTCACCTTTAAAGATTAAAAAAAAATATATATATATATATAGCATCTATTTCCAAATATCTAGCAGTAGAATAATTATGCATCATATATAAGATAGAGTCTACTTTAGTCTATTTAATAATTCTAAATGGTTTAGTAGAGTTTTATTTGTTTTTCTAATACAAAAGTCTTTCTTTAATCATAAAGTATTTAGCCTGATTTTAGAATTGTTTCTGTTAATAAGTAGTAAAGTTAGATGGTATATTATTAGAGTTTAAATAATTAAATAGATTTTGGTATTGATTTAGATTCATTATTCTGATTAATCAGAGTCTTGAAAAGGTATCTACATTAGAGTAAATTCTATTTAGTTTGTATATAATAGTTAAGCTGTAAGGTTGTAGTTTCAAAATCTAGCATCTAATTCTTCTTTTAGTTCAATAGTTTTAAATTAATTAATGCAAAATAGTTAGTTACAAAAGTAAATTCAGTAGCTCAAAGTAGCTATAAAAATGTTTTATTGCAAAGTAATTTTGTTCTGCTAATACTAAACTTTTGCTATTATAAGCAATATATAGGTTAATTTGGTTTGACCCTAAAATTAGCCAATTATGATTGAGAATTATTTGTTGTTAAAATTTATTACAAAGTAAGTTTTTATACAAATAGTCTATTAAACTTACTTTGAATCTATAATTAAATATATAGAATATTGCAATATCTATATATATAATTATTAGCTAAAAATAAATTAAAAAGTTATTTGCTTTCGAATTCATATATACCCATTCTACAACTGATCATTCTCAATAACAAACCAATCATTCACTACCTGAAAATATCTAAATGCTTCAACAACTAGTAATAGTACTTTTTTTTATAACTTAGTGTAGCTGTATTTTAATATTTATTGCTTATTTATCTCATATAAAGAATAACAAAACTTTTTTATTGAAATTTTGTTTGTCATTCTTCATATTATTTAGTGACAAAAGTTCGTATAACCATTTATCAAAAAAAGACTCCTAAAAATCAAATTGGCAGATATGATAGGATGTTCTTTTTCAGCTTTATTTTTTTGACTTAAAGTAGCTTCAAAACTATGATAAGAAGCATCAGTAGCAAGAATAAATCTCTGCTAAAATCAGGATAAGCTAATATAAGTGCAGTAATTAGCTTTTCTTTGAGGATATCAAATGCTTATTGCTATTTGCTTCTCTAGTAATAGAATTAATTTTTATGAAGAAGTTGATTTAGAGGTTAAGTTATAGCTAAGAAATTTCAAATAAATTGTTAATAATATTTAACTAAACCAAGAAAAGATAGTAGCATTCTTTGAAGGTTGAATCTTCTGCATAGTTTCAATTTTAAAGAATCAGGTGCTATTCTTTTAAAGCTAATAATATAGATAAAAAAAAGATAATAACTTTATCCAAAAGTTATATTTTAAATTTGAGTTTTAATTTAGCATTTCTTATTTGTTAAAACACAATTTTTAGGTGTTTTAAATGATTCTCAAATGTTTGGAAGTATATATTGATATCATCAAGATATACATTTACAAATTTTTAGACAATTTCTTTATATATTTGGTCTATAAGTTATTAGAAAGTAGCAGGAACATTGTATAGTTTAAACAGCATTATATGTTCTGTATTTTGTAATAAAAACAATCTTTTCTTTATCTTTAGAGTTTATTATAACTTGTCAGTATCCACTAGCTAAATCAAAAGTTGAAAACTATTGAGATCTTAAAAAAGCATTCAATATTTCTTGAATTCAGAATAAAGAATAGACATTTTTCCTAGTAATACTGTTAAGTTTTCTGTAGTCAATATAAAATCTTAATTTTTTATTTTTCTTTTATATCAGAATAACAGGTAATGCCCAAAAGCTTTCTAAGGCTTGAATGATATTGTTATCTATTATTTATTCAATTTCTTGCTTAATAAATTTTTGTTTATCAAGAGATATTTTATAAGATTATAACTTAATAAGTAGTATATTTTTTAGGATTTAAAAATTCCATGCACCCTGTGATTGACCAATCAAAATCGATCACATGAGATATGATCTGTCGCCCAAAAAATCAATTATAAATTTTTTTATTAAGTTTTTTATTTAAAAAAAAAAAAAAATTGAAACCATATTACAGAGAAACTAATACAAATGCAAAACTAATGAATCTACATGAAAGCCTCAAAGAATACAAAACTAATTAATCTATATAAAAGCCCAAAAAAACAGACATCAACAAACAGCGCAAGCCAAAATGAAAGCACAACAATATAATGAAACTGATGGTTTGACTCTAACGACGAAATCAGCTCAAACAAAGGAAGAGAAACATAGAAAACAAGCAACTCCATCAATGAAATCATGTTTAGAAGAAGAATGTGTAATTATAAAAAAAAAGAAACAACTTAAATGATCTAATGATGACTAAAGACAAAATCACGTCTGGAAGAAGAACATTAATAATTACAAAAAAATTCAAACAACTCAACAATGAACTTATCTGACTCTACTCCAAAAACAATAACTCTAATAACAAAATCATGCTCGGAAGAAGAATATTAAAAATTACAAAAAAAAAAAAGCAACTCAAACAACTCAAATAATGAACTTACACAACTCTAACAATGAATCTAATAACTCTAAGAGTGACAACTCCAACAACGAAATCATGCTAGAAGAAAAAAATAAAAATAAAAGAAAAAAAAGGTAGTTAAGTTAAGACAAAATAAAAGAAAAAAAACAAAAATAACTACTCACCAAACAAGCCATTCTGAGAATATGTAGACTATACTACAAGAATGTTGAGGAAATGCACAAAGCTATCCTACAAAGACGCACACAAGACTATCTCACGAAGACGTATACAAGAAACAAGATCACTCCACAAGAAAGCCGAAGAAACAAGATCATCTCACAAGAAAGTCAAAGAAACAAGAAATAAAAGAAAAAAATATTAGTTAAATCAAGGCAAAAGAAAAAAAAAAAAAAAAACTACTCACCAAACAAGCCACTCTGAGAAAATGTAGACTATACTATAAGAATGTCAGGAAATGCACAAGACACTACAAGAACATATGCAAGGCCACCCTATGAAGATATATACAAGAAACAAGACCACTCCACAAGAATGCCAAAGAAACAAGAAATAAAAAAAAAATGTTAGTTAAGTCAAAACAAAAGAAAAAAACAAACAAGCCACTCTGAGAAAACATAAACCACACTATAAGAATGCCGGTGAATGAACAAGACTACCTTACGAGGATGCACACAAGACCACCCCATGAAGACACATACAAAAAATGCTTCACAAAAATATCAAAAAGTATAAAGATGCCGAACAGAAGAAAATTTAATAGCAATACCAATGACAAGACACTAACGACAACACCAACTACGATGAAGACCAAGAAATCTAATGCCAACACCAGTGATGAAACACCAATGACAACACCAACTATGATGAAGACCAAGAAAGCAAAAGCGAAAAAAGAAAACAAAAAAAACAATAATTATCTTTGATAATCATTATTTATATATGATACATAGAGGTGCATGACCATGCAGGTGCGTAGAAAACATTTTCCCTATTTTCTATATAGATTTTATGTTTAACTTTATCTATTCTATCAAGTTCAATAATATTTTTGGCAAATAGATTAGCAAATTCTTCTAGTAAAGCTTTAAATTACATTTCCTGATCACGTATTAGGGTCCTCATTTATAGTATCTGTCTTTTCTAAAATATATTTCTTATAAGGAATTAAAGTGTCTATAGTATATACAAAGTTATATTTAATAGCATTAGTTTGCAAAGCTTGTTGTAAAGCTTTTGTTTCTATTAGCAATTCTTTTAAGTCTTTAGATAGTTTTTTATCTTGTCTAAGATAGTTCAAAAAGTTTACTGTATGAAGACTATATAAGTATAATAGTTAGCTTGTTCCTGGTAGTATTAAACCTATTGTTAAAAAAATTACATTATCTTTTTAAAATCTTTCTCTAAATACTAAACTCTGGCTTCTAGTCAGATAATAATCTGATCTTTCTCTTCATCCTTCCTCTCTTTAAAAATAATATTTTCACTTATTTCAGACTGTTTCAAGGTGATAATATTATTATAGTATATTTCTTCTACATTCTGCTCTTTTAAAGAAATCAGTTTGTTCTTTTATTGATAGCATTCTTTACAAAGATCTTGGTTGGCTTCTAATTCAGTATATTGTTTAGCAAAAGGTATTCTTAACAAAGAGCTACTTTTCTTTCAAAATTCTTTTTTAAATTCTTAATTGCTTTGCAAGCATCAAAGTTAAGTTGAGAAATATTAAAGGATTTATTTAAGATTTGTTATAGAGTAGCTTTTTCTTTTTTTGTGAAAAATATTTGTTCTGCTCAAAACAGAATAATAATTTCTTTAGAAGTTTATTTTCAATTATATTTATTATCTTCTTGCTCTTTTATAGCTTCTTTTATAGTTCTATAATCTTCAGCAAGTAAAATTTGAACTAGATAATAAATTTGATCTTGGTTTAAATCATACTGATGTTTAGTATTTCTGGTAAACTTAGTATAATATCTAATTTTATTCTAAATTTTATAGTTCAAATTATATTAGAGGTCTATAAAGATTTTATAAACATACATGTGTTTCAATTTACAGAACTATAATTCTTCTTGTATACTTTCTATATTATACATTCTTGATCTGGGTTTTTAAATATTACAAAGTCTGCATTGAACAAGAGTTTTTTTACCAAGTTCTGTTTAGTAATATTCTTGGCTTCTGAGGTCTTCTAGATTAAGTATCTTATAAAAAATTTTGTAACAAGCAGTACAAGCAAGTTTCTCTTCTAATTTATAGAGTCTGTCTGGTTGTTAAAAAGTATAGCAATAATAGCAATAGTGAGTTCTTCTTTTATTATAGTAGACTATTCTTTGTTCTTCTATTTGATCTTTATTATATTTATATTTGTAAGTTAAATTATCAAGTTTAAGTTGAGCAAAAGGGCAGTTAATTTCTTTTTTTTTTATAATTCAGCTGTCTTGCCACTTTTATTTAAGATTAACTATACTAAGAAATTTAAATTTTCTAATAATAGCTATACTATCTACCTGTAAAGCAGCTTACCCACACTTTTGCCAGATATGACCAGCCTCAGTAGACTTTAAACCTCTTTCTGGGCTCTTAACTTACTAGGAGTTATTCTTTAGTCATGGGCTGGTGCTATATACCATATCAGAATTAACTTTCTTCTTATAAAACAAAGCACAAACACAAATATAAAAGGCAAAAAAAAATAATAAAATACCTCAATGTCAAATTCTGATCTATCTAAACAAATAAAACCAAACAAAACAAATAATGAAAAAAGAAAACAAAAGAAAACAAAACAAAGATAGCATTATTAAACCTGTGCTGAATTGTAAAAATTATATAATATTACAAATAAACTAGACTAAACTCTATACTAATTATTTATATCTATATCCATAATATAAAAATATTAAAAACTATCTGGTTTTGAAGTAGAGCTCCAAGGTTAAAACTTTTGGTTGCTATTCTAACTAAATCAGCGAGTCTTCTGCAGTGTTTCAATTATTATCACGTTATCTGATACTATTCATCCTAAAGTAGATATATATATATATATGTCTTTTCTTTTTTGGCAGCTGTTACTATATTGATTTTTTGTTAGAAATATGCTATTTTTTTATTTTTTGTGAAAATTTCATAAAGTACAAAGAGTGGAGTTTAGTAAAGAATTTCAGTTTGCAGATATCCATTAACTTTAGTAAAAAGTATATTAAAAACTTGCTTGTTATTCTTCTTTAGACCAACTATTATCTAACTTTGTCAATAAAAGCAGTGCTTTTATTAAAATTTTTGGTATAAGAGCACCACATTTTTGCTAGTTATCTTGTACAAGAACACTTTTAACTTGCATGTCAAATATATAAAGGAGTCTAGAGTAAATTGCAAAGAGTCTTGATCTCTATAAAAACTGTTATTGTATAGTTGTCTCTTCTATTTTTTTTCAACAAGTTTCTGTTTTTATTAGCTATAAGTTTAATATGAGTAATCATTAAAAAGACTTGAGTATATAAAAATAAAAGGGCAGTTAATTTCAATATGACTAAATTTATTACAACTATAGCATTGATTGTCTAGATAATTTTTAAAAAGATGTGTGATTTGCCTACAAGTTCAACAATTGTTTGATCTTTCACATCTATTAGAATAGTTATTAAGTATATACCCAAATTGGTTATAATCATAATATTAGTTTTTAAGGCAGTCCTTATATTAATAAGTAGCTTGGCTACAAGTTTTGCATAGAGATTTCTTTGTCAAGATTGGTAGGTGGTCCATTCTTGGTCTTTATCTTCTGAGAATACAAAAAATGTATAGGCTTCATAAAGCATTAAGTATTTCTGTTTATATAGCTCAAAGTTTTCTGACTTGGTACAGGTTGGTTGTTTTTTCTTTGGCTGTTCTTGTTCATAGGAAGTATTAAAAACAATCTTCTTTTCTTTTAATAAAAAATATATTAGCAAGATTTCTAGTTATAATTAGCTTCTACTTTTTTAGACCAATTATTTCTAAGTAGAATAGAATATAAAGTAGTAAGCACTACTTCAACATCTAATAAAATAAGTCAATCTTTGAATTCTAATAGCAAAATTTTTAATAATTTCTAAAGGTCTGAAGATAGTATCAGTAGCAGCAACAATATGATTCTAGGTTGGCTCTTTAATTTTAAGTTCTAATTTTTTTATAGTTTGGTATAAGATCATATTAACAAAGGTTCTACTATCAATAATAGCAGGATAGATATGATCTTTGATGTCAATATAATATTTAACAAGGATAATAGTACTAATAGGCTGAAGTTCTCAGTTGGTTTCAGTAATATAGGTAGTAAAAAAAGTTCTAATAAAATAGTTATCTAATAATTTTTCTCAATTGTTAGAATTAAAAGCAGTATTATAGAACAGTTTTATTTTATTAGTTTATTATTTTATCTTAGTATTATTTTATTATTTCGATATTTATATTTTATT